>VUQG01020355.1:0-12514 GCA_015106755.1 Etia nguti
ATCAGACTGCTGAACACTTCATAGACACCTCACCTTCACTTACCAGAACTTCAACATTATGCACTCCATACTGTATATAAATGCCACTTGTTTTGCACATTTCCAACTGCCAACCTCTGTATATTTTATTTTATTGTTTATTCTATTCTATTTAATTTTTAAAATATGTATATATATATATATATATACACACACACACACACACACACACACAGATATACATATTTAGTATAAACATTCAGTAATGCACATACACTCTTATATTGTACATATATCTATTCATATAATTCTCAGATTCTACCCATTCTTATATTTTGCTTGTTCTTATGTTATTGTATTTTTGCACACCTCTGTTGCTTGTGAAGCTTGCACACAAGAATTTCACTTGCATGTACTGTACCAGTGTACCTGCACATGTGATGTGACAATAAAAGTGATCTGATCTGATCTGATCTAACAGCTAGAAAAGGTCGATTGCATATGTTTGTCAGTGTCACGCTCAGTAAGCTGTATTACCGTACAAGTGCAAGTTCACAATTATCTCCATAATGCTTTCATTTGTCTGCATGTCCTCCCTTCCAGGTAGATCCTCCTACTAATAGTATGATGTAAATCAAATGCTGTTGTCATGGGTGTGCTGGGTTTCAGGAAAGTAAACAAGATACTATGCTCTGGATCTTATGTAGTAGTTGGTATGACAGCTGAAATGAAACCCAAAGTAAATATGGGCAGGTTTCATAGGAGCAGTTGTGAAAAGCAACCATATTATGTCATATCTGTATTTTGATAAAAAAATTATATTTACTTTAATGGCTTTTCTGTTTGTCTTTGTCTTTGCATTCAACTATTCAGATTTATAAGCTGTACTAAAACCTCCACGTCCAGAATAATGGCTCTCAGTACGTTGCCAGTGGATTTTATTCATGTCCAGAGCTAGTGTGGTGACTCACTGAGACAGTTTACAACTTAATTGAGCTTTCCCTAGCCAAATGATTCCATCTAAGCTTTTGTTTTCTGTAGCGCCATGTTGGTGGGCTGAGTGGCATCCAAGTCATTTCGATGTATTCAATCCAAAAAATGGGGGCGTCATACGATTTGGTTTCCAAAATAAACCAACAGCTGATGAAAGATATTTGTTGGGGTATTCTCCTTGTATAACTACCATAGAATATTGCTAATTTCATTTTTGTATGCTCGGTATGTTTGACTTTTAGGCAAACCCCCACCCCTTCTGTTATCCAGGTGTCTGGATAAGAGAAACACGCTCTGTGAATGTACACTGAATCTTTAACAGTCCAGCGACCAAAAGGAAACAGCCAAACTTCATTCAGCTCGGTGCTTTTACTTCTCCGTGTTTCCACCTCGGAGATTTCTGCAGCTGAGAAAACAGAATTTTATTGCACACCAGAGTTGTTTGTTTGCATTTTCATGACTTTTTTCGTTTTATTTCAGTTGACTAAAATGCTATTTCACAGTGAATTGTTTTGTTTTGTCTTAGTAAACTATTATAACCTTATTGCATACATGGAATTGCGACCATTACCTCTGCAGAGGCTCACATATAGATGCAATTGCCAGTATTCATATATCAGTAGTAGTACCTTTTCTTGACATTGAATCATGGTTAAAAAAAAGAGTTTCAAAATAAAAGTTGAACCAACATCACAAATGTTACCACAGTGCTGGTTTGAGGCACATCTTCTCCTAGATATCTTTGTCAGACTTTTGTCAGACTTTTCTAGCAAGATAAATTTTGATAGAATAAACAAAACAACTTAATGGGCTTGAGATGCAATCATTGGGGAGAGATAAATGATATTTGTAATGCTCTAAGATGATGGTGTGTGTTTGTTGTTCAGTAACGTGTCTGTTCTGCCTTCGAAACGCATAGTCAGCTAAGTTGAGAACACAGTTCCTTTTGTTTTTTAAGTTTCTTTCCCAAATAACTAACATGTCAGTATTACTTAATGATTCTAGTTTTTTGTTTTGTGGTGTTTTGCATTAATTCAGACTCAGCAAGGCTACAGTCAGAGCCACCATTCGGGTAATTAATCTTAGTTAAAGGAACGGAATGTGTATGCTCAATTTCCGATTTGTAATAGCCTCATATAGCTGATGCGAGAGGAGGAAGAGTCGGGCGTGTTAGCATTCACCTGCGCCTTAATGGATGCAACAGTCGGGAAGCTGTGACCTCAGAGGTCAGTTTTTTGTTTTGTTTTTTGGGGGTTTTTTGGTGGGGGGGCAGAAGCAGGTCAGCAGCAGTCGGGCTCTGTGAGCTGTGTTAGGCTGCTAAACGGAAAGCTGCATCACTTTTATCCCTGCTGAATGAGTGATGGGCTGAGCAATGGGGCTGTCTGGTCTGTTTATGACTGACAAATGCTGTTAACCAAATAAGAATTTTGTCATAAATTTTTATGGGCATATGATTAATGATGATATTAAATTATTGCCCTCCCCTAGCCTTTGTTAAACTGAATGGCCTTTCAATTCAATGTGACTCTACCTTCTCGCTGTTATTTAATTTCCTGTGGTAGAACAGCTTAATTTTGCAATAATTAATCACTTAGGGTTTATTCAGCTGCTCTGACATCATGTTTTTAAGTTTATACGGAGGGTGTGTTATACTGTACAAATATATACATGCACTGTTACTGACACTCACTAACGTCAGTAGACTGAATGCATCCCATGCAGAGATTATCTGTTTTTCCTACAAACAAAAATTAGATTAAGATTAAGTACATTGATAATACAAAAGCATGGTGGTTCTATAGTTAGCACTCTTAGCTCAAAGCAAGAGGGGTTCAAATCCAGACTGTGGCCTTTCTGTTTGGAGTTTAAATGTGATCCCTGTGCTTGTGTGGGTTCTTTCTGGCTTCTTCCCAAAGTTCAAATACATGCATTAGGTTCGCTGGGGATTCTAAAACTTGGCTGTAGGTGTGAATTGGTTGGGTGCACCCCACCTCTCCCCCTACATTATAAAAAACCAAATAGGCTCCTGCACCCCTGAAGTGGATAAGAGTAGAATGAATAAACACTGGTCTTGTTGTGAAATAAACACCCCCATGTTGTAAATATCACTTTACACACTAGATGAACTGTTATTCATCTAAGGCTCTAAAAATGTGGATATAAATCTGGTCGAAAATCTGGACCATATTTATAGATTTAAAGTATCGATACAAATGTTTTACATGTCTACTTTGCCTTTCCAGAGCCAGAGACAGTCCTAAGACTCAGGTAAACGGCTTTCCCAAGACTGCGAGGCATTGTTTTCGTCTCTATTCTTCTTAAATCCACCAAATCTATGCCTCTTTAATTTTTACTCAGTTTCTGCAGGAGCTTTGTGCCTGCTTACGTGGCAAGGCAAGCTGTGGTTCTAATCAGTAATACTTTCGCTCCCTTAAAGGAGGAGACAAAATACTGAAAAACATGACAGCTGACTTTGAATTAAACCACGTAAACAAGTTGTTTGCAGGGTGAGTCATGTTTAATTGAGTGAGATAAGTCTTGCTGTTCATTTGACTGTTGCTTTTTGTTGGAAACTAAAGTTCTAACGTCAGCATATCAGCAGTGAGCAGGATGGATGAACGTATTTGGATGAATACGTTCATCCAAACGAACCGTTTCATTTCTGAGAAACAGAACAGCTTCCTTATTTAATTTATTAGGTATTCAGAAAAGTCACTGTGCATGTTCACACGACAGTGGACTGTCACATGTAGAAAATTAGGCTTTGCTCAGACTGCAACAAACCATGTAATAGAAAAGACGGTGTTTACGTTATAGAAGTCAAATTTATCAGACATATTTCAAGCCTCCATGTTTTTTTGATGCATAAGTGATCATTCATCTGCACCATGAAAGAAGGTAGTTACAATACTCTTAAATGACATTTGATCTGGAGTTCCTCGGTTATCATTGTGCTGATTGTGAGTTCAGAGAGAAAGAGATTCAAGGCTATTGTTAAACCTAGTTATTATACTCAGGTGAGAGTGGAAGCTGATTTCTTGCAATCCAACCTAAGCTTTCTTCACTGAAAGTCACCCAAATGGTAGAAAAAGTTGCCCAAATTACCACAATCAACCCAAGATGCCTTTTGCCTAAATAAAAAGTAGGTCAGTTTTACAGAAAAATGCCTAATCTCAGATACCTGATCCCCAGTCTGATGTGGAGGTGAGTGCCAGGATTGTAGCTTTAGAGTATAAGCCCGTTCAGAAATGCACTCCTTTGATTTTTACCACATCTTTACCACATTAAAGGCTATCTGTAAAAGATCACATCAGTTGAGTGCAGTTGTGGTTGTAGCTTCCAGCTCTTCCTAGAAGTCCTTCAGCAATGTTATTTATCCCATGTGAGTAAACGGCTTGTAACTGTGAGGCACTGTAGACTGGCCCTCTGTACTAGATATGTACAGTATGGAGAGTTGGAGTAGTTCCCCACTAAGACCAGAAATGCAGAACCTTCCGACTCTTTGCTTGTCAATCCCTGAGGGAGAAAGAGCGAGGGACACAGCGAGTGAAAGTGAGAAAGAGTTTTGCTTCATCTGCATGGCTCTGCCCTGTCTTTCCCTCTCAGCAATTAGTCATTCCTCCACTTGTCTGTCATGTCCACTAATCTCTCCCACTCCCCACTCTGTTTTGCTGCCTCCGTACCTTTCATTAAAGCGCACTCTCCACCACAGTCACCACAGTGCCTTTGGGTGACTTCTGGTTTCCTGTTTTCGCTACTGTCACACTGTTTTCTGTCCTTTTTTGCCCCCGCCCCCCCCAACACACACACACACTTTGTTTCTCATCTGTGCATCCTCTTCCCCTCTTCCCCCTTCTTTACCTGTCCATCACCCTCTCTGTCTCCCTCTATAATGGCTCCTTGTACCTCACGTCTTCGTGAATCCTCTGTGTCCTTGTTAGTTCTAGGTTGCCCTTGCTCTGTGGTATGTGCATGGTCCTCAGTTTTGTGTGTTCTCTGCTGCTGCCGTTAATATTACTAGACCTGTGTTATTCAAGCCCTGCAGCATACACACACACACACACACACAGAGAGAGAGAGAGAAACACACCCGTCCTCAATCACCAAACAAACTCCTTACCATTGCAGTATGTCTCATCTTTGTACCTGCAGCGTGTGAACGTAAATCTGTGTGTGTGTGTTGCTGTCTCTGTGAATTAGTTTTCGCTTTACACCATGTCAGGGAGAAATAATGCGTAATGCACTGTCAGCAGGTAATGGGTAAGGGAAAACGCTGTTTCCATTATCCACACACTTATAGACTCACATAAACACAAAAACAGGGGGATTTTTTTCTCATATTTTTGCAACTGTGTAGTAAAAAATTAAAATGCCAAATTAGCGCCATTGCAGGGGTTGCATTAAGAGAGTTTCTGCTTAAACCTCTCATCCACCCTTCTTGCTCCCCATCCCTTCATCAGTCTCACTTTTGTTTGGCCTCTGCACTTTTATTGATCGCCTGGTTTATTAATGCTCTCCTCTAACTCTGTAGATTTGTATTCTTCATTTTTTCTCACTCTTTTTTCTTTTTACTTTCTTCTTTGCTGAGGATAACAAACATTATTTTACTTCCCCCTGGCTAAACCTTAATATTAGAAACAAGCATTAGAGTGTGAAGAACAGAGCTGCACAACCAAAGCCACTTGCAGTTTTGCCAAGCACACTGGAACACAGAAATGAAATCCAATCACATACAGTCATCTGAAAACATGGAGTCATAGGACTTTTTGCAATACTGTCAAAAAATTAAGTACACGTCATGATTCAGCAGCTAGCAAAACCACCTTTAGCAGCAATAAATTCACACAATCCTTTTCTGTGTGACTTTGTCAGGCTCTCAGTTCATTGTAAAGGAGCTTTGGCTCCATTCTTTACCAGTAACTTCAGTTTATTCAGTTTCTAGGGATTCATTTATACACAAGGTCCTTGCACAGATTTTCAGTCAAGTTGAGCAACACCTGCGTTTTTTTTGTGTTTTTTTTCAGCCATTCTGTCGTAGATTTGCTGATGTGTTTGGGATCGTTGTCTTAATGTATGACCAAGTTTGGGTCAAGCCTCAGCTGTCAGACAGATGTCCTCACATTTGACTCTAGAATACTTTGGGATACAGAGGTCATCTTTAGGTGCCCAGCTCATCTTTACAACTCTAAACCTGCTAATTGCTATTGGGCCTTAATGTAGGTGTCATAATTGCTGTCTGCAGACTAGACAATGCAACTTTTAGTATTTGTCATTAAATAAAAATATTCTGTTTCTAAATTACTGACTGCGTTCTACTCTGTTGTTGCCCTTATGCCTCATAGTTGTTGTGCAAAGTACTTTCCAACCCAGGTGTTCTTTTCTGAAACCTCTAAAATTGCTTTCCTCATTTTTGCACATTTTTGTACCCACTTAACTGTTCCCTTACACCTCTGGGTTCAGGACTAATGTTAGCTGATGAACACAGTTACAAAAAAGCAGCTGCAAATGTATTCGGTGTAGCCTGCAGCAGAGCAGCAGATTGTTTATCATAATGATTTAAAGAATGATTGTAGAGCTTTGTTACAGCTCATAGAGTCGGCTAAGGAAGAACCACTTGATTTATAAAAAGGACATCTGGAATTCTGCAGCAGATATTAAGAAATACTGAATTTTTTATTTTGATTTTGACTGTCTTAATGAATCCATTTTATTGCTGTTTAGATAAGAAGTGTTTGGCTGTACCACAAGCAATATTTAAATAAGCCAAAACTGCTAGTTCTTCTGTTTTCTACTAATTCTATCAAATTTAGCCTTTGCTTGAAAAACGCCTGGACACGTGACATGTTGTCTGACCAAGAAAACACATGTGGCCATTTTTGATGGCCACAGGAAAAGCAAGATTAAAAAAAAAAAAGTGATCATATCCCAGTAGTCGATTGTGTGTGTGTCTTTGTTCTCTCTGCACAGTGAATTGCGTAGCAGGTACAAACAGCTCTCATTTTTGGACATTTTGTTTGTCCTTGAAGGGTTCATGATTTTGCAATCAGTTTTGTTCATGGTAAGTGACAGTGATAATGACAAGTAGTATACTGCCTACTTTCACGCCTCCGCACAGCTGGCCAGTCTCTGCAGGAAGTGCTTTTGCTTGTCCAATTATTGGTTTTGAAAAGTAGCAAAAATGATCACAAAAAAACCCAAATAGTTTTCTATGATATTCAAATCACGTAATAGCTGCAAATCACACGTATATGTTGAAAGTGAAGCAGTTGCTTGGCAGTGTCGTCAATCGGTTTTTGAAAGACTCATTTATTACTCTTTTTTTACTTATCCACAGTATATTCTCATAGTGCCAGATGCGTACATTCACATGCATCATATTTCTCTTGAGACTGTTTTCTTTGAGCAATCGGTTAATCTCATACTCTTACTGAACTCAGTGCAGGTTAGGAATGTAGTGCGTAATAATTAGTAGTAGCAGTAATTTGTTTCCTTAAATAATCAAGAAATAATCTGTTTTGATATTCAGTATGTTTTGATATTGTTTCATTTATTGTTTATTGTTCTGGTATTGGTTATGTGTATTATAGATACACATATATGATAGATCTTTTTTAACCTGCACAAAGTTCATTGCTTGTTACTTTTAAGCTGGACTGCTGTAACTCCTTATTATCAGGTTACCCTGAAAACAGAGTAACTAGATTACCATCAGGGACAATAAAGACCATATTCCTCCCATATTAGCTTCTCTTTACTGTGAAATCCACAGCCCACATAAATTCTTCTACTTATGTATAAAATCTTGAATTCTCAGGACCCTTCACATCTTCTCTCTCATCTCTTCGATCTCACTCTACTGTCCCAGTAGAGTTCAGACTTTACAACTCAGACAGGCTTACTTGTATTTCCTAGGAGTGAATGGGAGTGAATGGAGTGAATGGAGTGAATGGGAGGATAAAGCCTTCAAGCTATTAGACTTCTCATATGGAACCAGCAGTTGGGTTTGGGACACAGACACATTTCTGCTTTTTTAAATTTGGCTTCCCTTTTTGATACAGGTTACAGTTAAGGCTGGATCAAGTGGCCCTGAGCCATTCCTTAGTTATGCTGCTATAGCCTCAGGCTGCTGTGGGACGAGATCTCCTCAGATGAACTGTGCATTTCTCCTCCACTCCCCTCCACTGCATTTGTTGTCTGTAGTTGTCTGTAGTTTGTGACAGCACCAGGCTCAGGCTTGCCCATACAAGATTTTCTGATCAGTGGGGTTTCTGCTCTAATTTGACGTTTTTAGAAAGATTTAAATTTTTGTCTGAACAATGAAAAATGATGGAATAAATATATTACATTTAATTTTCTGGGTTCACTGTTGCAGCTTTATAATGAACATTCTTTTGATTATTGAATGTCTTTCTTCTGTCTCTCTTTTCCCTTTCCTCCGACCCTTTTCCTCCAGCTCCATGCTGTCCCCCCTCTATCAGGACCATGGCGGTTCGGGGTTGTGGCCTCAGACTTCATCCTGTTCCTCTTCCTCTCAGGGCCTTCACCGGCCACTACGCTGCCACCCGCCACCAATCAGCGGGAGCAGCGTGGGCCCCAACCCCACATACTATCATACTGTATATGATGTCCAGGTGGAGCATTACAGTGAAGTGCCCTTCAGTGGTGGAGGTGACAGCTACGGGCGTCTCTCCAGCCGGGACTCCATGTCCCTCGTTACCAGCAACAATGATCCCACAGTTCCACTGATTCGCCGGAGGGGAGGACTGGTGGATCACCGGGATGTCATCCTGGCACACCAGGCACACAAGCTGCACAACACACCACAGGCCAGGAGGAAACAATGGGAGTGAGTAAAGCTTATGTTCTGAGATCAAAATAGGTTGTGAACTGGGAGGACATTTTTCCTCGTTTCACTTAATCCTTGAACTTTTCTCAGGGTTCCTCCTGGGGAAAAAAATTACACTCTATTTTTTCATATAACTAATTTTCTCATTTGTTAAAAAAAATAATTATTTTTTTGTCATTCTGGTGTGACAAGCTTTAAAAACCACTTTACCCATCAGTCTTGGCTGGCCTGTGTTTCACTGAATTGTAAACTCAAATATGACATCACTGAACTCAGAGCTGTGAGCGGATTCAAACTGGTGATCAGATTATCCATGTTCTGTTAAAAAGAACATTTCAAGAATACTAACTAAAATTGCTGCTGGGGAGTTATATTATCTCATTTACTTTTTTAGTGTCCAAAGGCTAAGACCTTTGACTTTTGATTAAAAATACAGCTTTTTTTTTTTTTTTTGCATTTGGTACTAATGTTGCAGCCAAAATTAGCATATTCTATCCGAGCATCATGCTGTACACATAGTGGGTGAAGAAGGTCCTAGCTTAAAGTCCTTTTCAAGGAAACTGGTGACATGACGCTACAAAATGACACCTTAAATTTGCCACTACTTAAGTAGTGTTAAATTTTTTGAATGATAATGACCCTTTGAAGCTTCAACCAACAGCATGCTTCCGTGTCTGCAGAACTGGAAATACTTGACTATTTTGTAACTCTGACTCTCGTAGTATGCAGCGCTCGAACCGTAAGTCATTTATTATGTTGACTGACTAAAGCGTTAATTTAGGAGCCCAGTGTTTTATGTCCTGTTTCTGGGAACAAATGTAGAGCTTAAAACATAATGTACCTAATAACAGTGATGGTAACTGAGGTGTGGAATCAGTTAATCAGCTTCAGCCAACATTAGTACGGTTTCCCTCTGTTCACGTCTGTCCATGCCTCTGCCTGCCTCCCACCCTCATCCTGCTTTCCATAGAGACATATTTTTATTATTCTGCACACCTGCACATGTAAAACACAGCTTATCTATTACCTGCCTAACACAGAAACCTGCAAATGTTACCTAGAGAGAGGGAAAATCCAGAATACATATTTACTATTGTCAGTGCTAACTGCATTAATCATATTGAGGACCTGTCTTATGAAGGTCCCAGTTCTATAATTATTTATAATTATGTGTGCTTAATAACTTCTGGATGGTGCAGCACTTTAATTACTTTTTAACCATGTGATGAACATTCATACAATCCTACAATCATGAAAGAGAAAGTAGACTCTCATTTAGTTCTAAGGTTTCATATATCTGGACGTAATAAAAATAATCTGGTCATTAATAGGTCATAGAATTGTGTAAATATGAGCTCAGATGAACAACAACACATGATATAAATCCTGATTCTTGGAAATAGTTGGAAATAGTTTGATTTATTGCATTATGTGCAATCATAGATGGAAACTCAACATACAGGGCAACAACAGTTTGTACAATTCTAATAAGCTTGGATGTCAATGTTTGATAGGACCACCTTTATTCTTTAACACAGTCTGAACTCAGACAAGTTTTCTCATAATTTCTTTAAGTAATCTTCAGGAATAGTTCTTCATGCCTCTTTGGATGTTGGCTACCTTCTGTTCTGTTCTCTGTCAAAATGATCCCACAGTAGTTCAATGATATTCATGTCTTGGCTATGGGGAGGTCAGTCCATGACTGATAGTTTTCCACTGTGTGTTTTTCAGTCCAGATATGGTTTTACTGGACTGGTGGTGTGTTTGGGATCACTGTCACAGTGAAAAATGAAGCTGTTGCCAATCAGATGCTTCCTAGATGGTGTCACATTGTAGATGGCTGTAAACACTCACTGTTGTGCCTCTCTCCTGACCTCCACTGCACACGTCGACAAAGATTTGAACCAGAAATTTCACATTTGGATTCATCACTCCATAAGACTTATTGCCACCGATTGTTAGTCTAGTTCTTGTGTAATTTGACATACATTAGCCTTTTCTCCTCCTTAAAAGATGCTTCTTGATGCCTCCCTTCCACTGATACCAGGCTTCAGTGAACAGTGATTAACTGAATGGTCAGACACATCAATAAAGGTCCTGTGTCAGGTCTTGGGTGGATCTGTTGTCCTATTTCTTAAGGACATGACTTAGATACTGCTCATCTCCTGTAGGTTGTTTCCTTCAGACCTTCCACTTCTTTTGTTGTCCGCTTGTCCAGTTTCCTCAAATTTCTATTGACATACTGCCACCATGCTGAGATACACCAGGTTTTTGACTAATAGCACTTTGGAAATCACCTTGTTGGTGGAAAAATACTATTTTATGCCTTTCAGACTGTGATCTTTGGTATTTTTTGTAAAATCAACTAAATAAATGCAAACAAATTCTCTGTTTTTGCAACAGGCTGCTAGAAACAAACTTCCTAACAATACAGTTTAAAATTGGTTCTTTCCTAAATTGTCTGTCACAACACCGAATCATCCTTTGAGTTAAGTGGCCTTTTAATGCTTGAATGATTCATGTGTCAGTGTTAAATGACTTAAGAAACAACCAAAAATTCCTCTGAAAATGGTCAGGTATAAGGACTGGACTGAAAAGGAATGAAAAAGCAAGGACTGAAATCTCTTCAGAAAACCTGGAGAATTATTGTTTAAGACCACTTTTTAAAAAGTAAAATAAAGTCCTGGGAAGCAACATTTAAAGAAATAAGGGATGCCTCATGAATTTTACACAATACTGTATATTATCATTTTTTTTATTTATTGAAAACTTTATCAAATGCAGAAGCAGGATGTGGAAATACTAAGTACACCTCATGTTTCAGCAGCTTATACAAACCACCTTTAGCAGCAATACCTTGAAGTAATAATGATGTTGTATTTATACTTTTCATTTTAAGACACATTTGATTAATGCAATTAGCACTGACAATACTATAAAAAAAAAAATTTAAAGTAAAACCTTGGAATTTAGATATTTTAAACTAATGATAGAGAAGACTAGTAAACCTGGGAGTGCATTAAACGGTCATTTGGCCAACGAGAAATAATGTAAATATCTGTTACCAGATGGACACACAGCTTTTAGTCCAACATACAAACTGAGGTGATTGTTTTTACTGTTTATATAGAAAATGTCTCCTTAGATTTATGGATTTCATACAGTTTGAAAGAAAAGTCTTAAACCAGATATGAAGAATATCTTGTCTGTCCCAGTATAGCCTGATCATGCACTGAAACATGTAAATGTTTATTTCATATTCTTTACAAAGTTGTGCATATTAATTTTTGCATTTCTTTCTAGAAATAAATTAAGAGGTTTATGTTTATTTCATTCATGCTTTTAAAATAGAAATAGAAACCAGTGTTATATGATTTTCAGGATCTTGGTTACACTACATCTGGCACTTTGGCACTACAATTTTGCTATTTGTGTCATATCTCTTGCTTGGAGTCACTGGCAAAAAAAAAAAAGTCTGCAGGTTTTACTTGCAATCAAATCCTGCAGCAGTTGATTTGACTGAGTAACACCTTCAGAGAAGAAGCAATCAGTGAAATGAAAGCGAGTGCGGTTGCCACGTGTACATGCAGAGTCTTTTGTCACAATGGTTAGAACGTGTTTATGGATTGGTAAAAGGATGACACTCAATTCAGAAAAAAAAAAAAAAAAAAAAAAAAATTAATAAGAAAAAATAAA
>VUQG01020356.1:0-35177 GCA_015106755.1 Etia nguti
TAGTGTGCAAGTGCACAGGCTGTGAACTCTATGATTTCTGCAACTAAATATATAGCATGCGTGGATATACATAACCAGGCACATTTTAATTTTCAAACTACGGTTCATGCCTCTCTAATTACAGCTTGTATTCCTCCTGGCTGTGTAACGAAAATCACAAACCCAGTGTCATTTGGGTTCAATAAAACGTGGTTACAGTGTGCACTTTGACAAACAGCACGAGCTTCCATCGGCCTTCTTGTGTGCTACAACAAACAAGACAACTTAATCGCTTCACATAAATGTATATGATAGTTAAAAGTTTTATTGGACTTTCATCCTTCTGACCAAACCGTGAGCAATGGCGCTGTTTGCATTGGAGTGAAATTTCAACGTGTAAAAGTCAATCTCACACAAGAACATAAATCACTATGAAATAATTTGCCCAAACAGCCAAAACCCTTTTTTTTTCACTGTGTGCCACAGGTGATGTGTATTG
The DNA here is from genome assembly GCA_015106755.1 of Etia nguti. Taxonomy (NCBI): domain Eukaryota; kingdom Metazoa; phylum Chordata; class Actinopteri; order Cichliformes; family Cichlidae; genus Etia; species Etia nguti. The sequence continues at coordinate 479 of VUQG01020356.1, forward strand.
CATTACATTATATTATTTACATTATGTTGGACTATTATGTTGCCACATTAATTTCAGCCTGCAGTAATATGTCCAGGAGAAATTTCTCCCTGAGGAAAAGCAGCGTGAAGGCTTATTATTGAAACCCGAAAGATTTGTGGGGCACTACCAATTAGAAAATAAAACCTATTTATTCGTAAGACGTAGTGGCACAATTCAGCAAAAATGACTCCATCGAGAGGGGGTGGTTTGTCTTTTATTTTTCTCTCTCTTCGGTGTCCTGATTTGTCCCACGTGGAATATCGTCCATTCCCTCCTGGCAGCTATGATGCTCTCCAAAGTGACAGATGTTGAGAGCTCAGCCCCAGAGCTCCATCTCTCTTTCTCTCTATCGCCCTCTTTCTCTATTTCTTTCATTGTGTTATACTGACAGTATACTGACACTCACTAAGATTCTTACACATAAGCAGAAATTGATCTTCCTCACACATACAGTCATGTGAAAAAGAACGTTATCACAGGACTGTACATTCAGTGGCTTATCAAACCACCTTTAGCAGCAATAACTTCTAAGTAATCATTTTCTGTGTGACTCTCTCATCATTGTGGGGGAATTTTGATGAACTCTTTGTTACAATGTTACAATTGCAATAGTTTCTGTGCAGCTCTCTTAATTTCCCATCACAGCATTTCAGTCAGATCGAAGTCTGGACAATTCCTGAACTTTCATTCTTTGGTTTTCAACCTGTGGATGCAAAACAAACTCAAATCATCACCCCTCCACCGCCGTGCTTGAGAGCTAGGATGATGTGTTTGTGCTGATATGCCGTGTTTGGTTTTCACCTAACATGGTGCTGTGCACTTTGGTATTATCTGTCCTTTGGATTGATAAAACCAAAGCGCTTTTTTTATTTTGTTTTTTTTGTTTTTTCTTGGAGTGTTTTTGCTTGACTTCCCATAAAGATTGTGACAGTGTGCTAAATACTCCTGATCTTAAACTGCCAAAACATCTGCTTTTATATTGGTCCTTACACTTGCTAATGATCAGTAAATCACATGCATTTGATTAACAGCACCTGGCTGCAGCGGCTACTTACCTTCTTAATTCCTATGGAAGCAGTAATGGTGTAGTTAGGACTGCACAGAGCCCTGTGAAAACTTGTTTTTTCACATCACTCTACATGCAGTATTGGTACGCTTGTTCGCTGAGGTTATTAGTTATATGCTGTGTATTTGAATGGCAGTATAAGTGGTGACAAACCATGAGGTGTTGCCAGTGGAGCAGTATCATTAATTACAGTCATTATACCTATCAACCTCAAAAAACACATTTACACACAAATTTAAACACTGTCCCTATGTAACTACCATCGTGATGTCAAATACTGAATCACAGCTAAATAAATGTGCACCTGTTGACACAGCTGGAGAGACAGTGTGTGTCTGTGCAAGACTAACTTGTCTGTGTGTCACTTACAGAGGTAAATTTGTCTCCGTGCATGCGATTCTGTGTTTTCGAATGGCATTGGCTTTGCAGGACCCAGAACAAGACATGTGACAAACAAACCTACCTACAGGCATCACTGCTGAGTAATAGCTGGTTGTTTCTGTGGTTTTCGTCTGACAAATGTCTTTCTTCATTAGTGTCAGAAGCTTTCCTTTTTGCCCCTGACCTGATGATTCCCAGGGAAAAATGACTCATTTTAAGTTGGTAACAAGAATTCACATCATTTGACTGTATATTTTCTCTATTTCTCATCTTGTTCTCCAGCAGCCTGGACATACATTTAGTACAGAAGGTGGATAGCATAAACCTAGAATAAACAAAGCCATCACCAGGCAACAAACAACATTCATTTCTTTGGATCTAAGAGATTTAAGATTATCTAATCTTGCCCGTGTCTCCTTTACTTCTTTGCAGCAGACCAAAATAAGAACAATTTTCCTTCAGAAAACATATCTTTATGGTCCTTTCTGTCATATTTATTTTGCAACAAAGACTCTCAGCTCTCGGAATATATGCTCGCTGTTATTTTTAAACACATTTTTGGTGATTTTATCTCAGCAACAAACAAAAGCTCATCTGTCAGTACAAAAAAATATTTCTCAGAGTGAACACACATTGTTCTCACACAAAAACCAGAGTCAGCGTTTTTTGAGTCTGATTTTGTGTGTGTGTGTGTGTGTGCGTGTGTGTGTGTGTGTGTGTGTGTGTGTGTGTGTGTGTGTGTGTGTGTGTGTGTGCGTGTGTGTGTGTGTGCGTGTGTGTGTAAGAACAGTGATGCGTCTGAGATTTGGGAGTGATGGGGCAGATTGCCGGATGACAGGGAAAGAGCACAGGAAGAGGGGCAGGCGTCGGGTCTGACACGCAGTCTGACAATCAGCAGCCTTGCTGTCTCCACTCTCTTCATTTCTATCTGTCTGTCTCTATCTTCCCCTCACATTTGCTTTCACTTGCACACACAAGCGCCGTTTTAGAGTCTGGCACATAAGAAAAGAAGCTGATTATGATGATGATGATTCATTTTCTTTCTTGGAAAAAAATAATAAAGGGGACATTTAATGTTCTTTGGGGAGCTTACAGTGATATTTTTTCAGACATTGTGATGATTCATAGTAATACATGAATAGAAGCGAGACCTTTACATCATATCCATATCTGGTGGGTCATAAGAAAAATGGTCTGAATTACAAGAAAAAAACCCACTTCTAAAGTATGTAAAGTGTTACAACATATGCTTCACATGCACTTTCATGCAATATGATCTTAGCTTACTTAGCATCACGGCTGATGGTTGAACCCTCGGAAAACTGAACAGGGCTTGGTAACGTCAGTCCTATTTTTGCCACTAATCCATCCACAAACTATAATGCACTCTAATTTTTTGAGAGGAAAGTAGCCCCATTTGTCAGCACCGTCACTACTATGTTTTCTCATTTATCTGTCAGTGACTTGCCTCAGTGACTTAACAGCAACCTAATTCCCGCCATTCATTCACTCGTGGTTCACTCTCGCTAGGGTGTCAGTGACTCGCTATAGGGCAGTGATTTAGTGCTCAGGAACATAACTACTGCAAGTGGAAACTCACAGAGGGAAGGAAGGTCTTTCCCTCCTCCTATGATGATTGATAAATGATAGTCAGGGGGCCTCCGAGCCTTCGCTGCCCTGCTGTAATAACCGGTTACGTAGTGAGGAGAGACACGCGACTAAATCCTTCCACCGCTGTCTCTCAGCCTGCTGTCTCTCCATCTTTCTTTTCTTTTCCCCTGTAACAGTGTAGCCACTGTCTGTGAATATGTTCCTAATCTGGGGTAACTGCAGCTCTTCTGTTAGACTGTTGGGCTTTTTCTGCCACACTCATCAGTTTGATTGATTGTTAGAAAATAGTGGTAACCGCACGCTGCAATTTCAAGCCAATTTAGGCCACCTTAAACTTACATCAATTTCGCCTGGACATGGACTGTGGATCCATTATAAACTGGACTCAAAGCAGAAGCTCACTTTGCCAGAAAATTGCAAGTCGGAATAGTGCAAGCTTATTTGAAATAAAATGCTATAGAATTCATATCAGACATCAGTCATCAGACATTTATTTCCACTGTAAACACTTTCATCAAAATCCACATGGCCACTTTAGAGACATATCTGTATATAACTGCTGTATGTGAAATCAAATTGCTGTCAGAGAAAAAGCACAATACTAAGAGTCATTATGAAAAAAAGGCTTTTTTTATAAATCTGAAAATGAAAAATTATTCAATTAGTGTGTTGATGCACACACCTGGAATTATTATTATTATTGAAAATGCAAAATTTACAAAATTTTAATAACGTTAAACAACGTTAATTGAGTGTTTGTGCGTGTGTGAGTGTGTAGGATGACTGATGCAAGTACCCAGTTTTGGGTTTATATACTGCACTAGCACTGAAGTTTGGGATTAGAAATGATTAATTTACACAATCAACCTTTATGAAAGTCATTCCTGGGGGAACGGGGCTAGGTGTCATAAAATGTATGTTCTTTTTTTAAGATCTCATGAGTCTTGTCTTTTTTTCTCCCACTTTTCCCCTTGTTTTTTAGCCTCAGATTTGGGGGAGTATTTATTGTGCTATTGTTATGACAGATGGTTTTAATCCTAGCTGGGATGAGTGGGAGTGGATTCAGTGTTCCTTCTAATCTTTGAATATTTTATACCGGGTGAGCAGGTGATGGATTATCCACTAACTTTTGTGGTTCCTTGCTTCTCTAATTAGGATTTCACTTGATATTTTGTTTCTTTTAATATTAAAAACTGTTGATGTCTATTGAGGAAGACACTAAACTGCTTGACTGAGTTCCCGAAGGCATGTTAAGCTTAGCTGCCTTGTCCGAACACTGCTGTAAAAGTGTTTATATGAATGAATTTCTAATTACATCTCTCATGTTGTCCACCATCTGTTTATAGCCTTCTTCAAGCACTTTGATACGACCCAACAACTTACCCACCCCCTTTTTAATTCCCCTTGATGTTTCATAAAGAAAGACAACACCCTGCAATGTGAGTATCACCCACAGACTGCTACATGTGGGTCTGATTAAATCTGCACTTGTCTTCCTTGCTGTCAACAAGCATGGTTGGCATCATCTGTGGTGATCCAGCTCATGCAAGGCTAAAGCAGAAGAGCACCACAAGCTGTGTTCAAAGGAGCATACTTCCAGCTTGGATATCAAACATTTGGCAGCAGACCCAGTGCGAGTAACCCAATGAGTAATCAGCGGTACAAGGATAAAAGATGATCCCATGGGTAAGATATCTAATCTCTAAAAAAAGCTGGTTATCCTGTTGCCTTCATGGGTCAAGCTGAGCCTTAAGTTGATGTGCTGCAGTATTTTTTATTCATTTATGTTAAAGCAGAACAGAAATTTAATATTTGTGTGGAACTATACAGTAAGGAGGAAACCAGAGTGCCCAGACCGACACGGGGAGAACAAACTCCACAGAGACATTTCACCATGCCTTCCTAGAGGTGTAATGTGAAATTTAATTGATTAATCCTCCAACAGTGTGGCAGAAACACTGTTCATCTGAGCCCATTTTTTGTCAGAGTGAGCTCAAGGTTTGACACTGGGCACCTAAACATCTGAGCACTGGTACACTGCTCAATCTCATTCTCCCTCTTCTATATCCATGACTGTGTCCCCATGTACAACACTAAAAGAGAGGCAACTGATCTCATCACTGACAACAACCAACTGGCTTACAGAGGAGAAGTAAAGAATCAGGTGGACTGGTGCTTAGTGAATAATCTGTCTCTGAATGGTGCAAAGACTAAGGAGTTGCAGATCACACTCCAGTCCTCATCCATGGTGTGAGTGTTGAGCGGGTTTCCAGTATCAGGGACCTGGGAGTTCATGTGTTAGAGGACCTCACATAGCACAAAAACAAAAGATTTTACTAACTCAGCTGCTCTGCAGCTGACCAAGAGGCATTCCAACATGTAGACTCCACTGCTCAGAAGATCTGGGAATCAACACTGGGGGAAATCTACAACACCACCAGCATCTGTGAGGACCCCACACACCCATGTCATCACCTCTTTGAACTACTGCAATCTGTAAGACGCTACAGAGCACAAACCAAATGTGAATGCAGTGCATAATATATGTATGGCAATGACAATAAAGATATATTCTCTTCTACACTGTTGCTTATCACTATCAAATATATTCTGCTTCAATTGCAAAGTTGTAATTGCAGCCTTGCTACCTCCTGGCTGGGTTGAAGCCTGTTATTACGTGATCTTTCTGAAACATTAGCGTGTCAGTCATTTAAGCTAATCTTTGTCTCACTGACAAAGCCCTCTAGTTACTGTAGTAATTATGATGTAAGCAATGGAGGGAATCAGAGTGTACATAGGAATGAGGTCAGGGAAGATGGATGGGTCAAGAAAAAGTCAGGCTTTAACAGGAGAAACCGGCATTTCTTCTTCTGGTTCAAACCAAAGTCATTTCGTAAGTTTACCGTCAAGGTCTTCTAACCTTAAAAAGGACTCAGTCAAACCTAGGCCATGATGTTTCACTGTCTTTGTGCCTTCTACAACAGCGGTGTCACATGACAAATATGATATAAAAATGATGAGCTATACTGTCGCACCAAATTGTTGCGAATAAGCTTGGATAGTTTCACACACTGCAGGAACAAATTATCTACGAGGTTGTTTTGGTAACAACTGTTAGAATGAATTCAGAGAGTTTATTACGTTGACATAGTGTTTGTTGCTTCAAGCTATTCTCAGTTATTTGATTGTAAATGTCAATGCAGTTTTGGTTGTAGTTGAACACCAAATAGATTTGTGAGCATCCCAGAAAGCTGAAAATACATCACTCATCTCACGGACTGTTGTCTCGTTCATTCTTACATTGTTCTTGTGTTTAGTTCCCTTTTTATTGTTTTCCTGCTGCAGTGTTGGGAGAAAATCAATCTTTGTGGGAAAGTAAAGATTGGAACTAAATTGCCTTAAAGAATTTGGAAAATGAAACTGTTCTTCTCTCTTTTCTGGCACTATGCTCTTTTGTGTTTCTGTGCTTCAGGGATTCCCTCTACTCCTACATACAGCATGTAGATACACAGAGCTTTGGGCGCATGCTTTTACCCTTCTGTGTCGCTAATTTCTATTGCCCCCCCCGTGGCTGTTTCCACCATTTCCCTCCAGCTAATGTTTTGTCATCTGAAGCAGTGATATCATGTGAATTAGCCGGTGGCGGAGATTACCTTGTGGTGGTGATTCATCACCTGTTTGGCAGAGGTGACTGAATGAGCAGTCACTGGTGTGACGTGCAGAGCGAGCATCTGGCATAAGGGGTTAATTGAGGGCGATTAAGGTGATTAATAGCTTTGTTTGAAGTGAAAACACAAGACAGACTAGCTTGTGTTACAGAGCAAATATTTTGGGGAAAAAATCCATCAGTGGCAAGAGTGTAGCATGGCTGGAGAAGGTAGCAGTCAAGTGAGTGTGCTACACCTAGGATATTTAGGCGCTCAACTTAATGGGAATATTTTTTTTAAAAGACAGTGCACATTTGTGTGAGTGTTGGATTTGGGAGCTGGCTGTGTGTAGAAGGAAATTGAGACATAGGGTTGTGTGTGATCACTGCTAGGGAAAGAGCAATATTGACACAGAGCTGGCTGTTAAAAAAGAGAGAAAAAGAGTGCTGTTTCATTCCTATTATTGTCTTACAAGAGTTTTGTGTGTGAGAATGAGTGAGTGTGAGAAGGAGAAAGAGAGCGAGCAACTTAAGAGAGACTCAATAACGAGACAGCATGACAGCAGTCATGCTCCCATATCCATGCAAGCATGCTCAACAACACTTTATCTGAACTGTGGTTGTGGAAATCTAAATTTTCTCCTCCACAGATGCTGCTCTCCCTCACCCCAAACACACCAGCACCTTGAAAAACCTTGTTATTCTGAAACAGGAGGCAATTCCGCTCAAGTGGATTGAGAGACGGCTGCATTTTCCTCAGGCGTCGAGGTTTTGGAGAGTCAGAGCTCCAGCATCAAACCGCACACATCATGGTGAATCCCACTCATTTTGTTTCACAGCAGTGTTGGTTTGCTGCTGTGATTTAAGATTTTGTTGGAAAGACAGAAACCTGTCAGACAGGATTTTTTTTCTTTTACTAGCTGTGTGCAGGTCATGAAATACTTGTAGCTCCAACCTTAGGGTCAGTTATGAAGCTAAATCAGTTATAACAACAAGGCAAGGTATTGTGGTTTAATAATTACTCATCTGAAGAGGTACGAATAAATTTGGACTTTACTTGAACCATTTTTTATTCCACTTTACCTCAGCTTTTCTCTTCCAAAAATACCTGATTTAAGGTTTGAATAGTGCAAAGTCAGTTCCAGTCCTCCAGTTTATAAAACAAACTTTTAGAAAATATGAGGAAGCCAAGCAATTAACTGTGGTGACCACTGCTTAGACACCATTGTGGCTGTTTTTTAAAATTTTGAAGTCTCTTTAGGAGATATTCTGCAACTGTTTTCACAGGCTGTGTACTACTAGTTACTTTTGTGTAGGTTCGCATAGGTAGGTAGTCTTACAATCATCAGTACAAAACTCATCTGTACATCTACTATGAGATGAGGACACCGAAGATCACACATTGGACCAACAAGACTGTGAATGACCATCAATAAACAGAGGTGGTGGCCTATGACACCAGCTATTTGCCACCTATGATGGACTTTTGGGATCTTTTCCTAAGCAATCACTCAGACCTTGACCCATGTGACCTTACCAAGTCACATAATGGCACAGTGAAGCAGTATCTCACAAACGATTCACACCTCCAATCTTGTGGCCCTAAAGACCCACACTTTGATTTACACCTTGCCACAGGTGACCTTTAAAGACTCACGGGTCAACAACTCTAAGGACTACCTCCAAGGTGATGCCTGTGTCTCCCAATCAGTGTTTTAGAACTGAAGAGTCTCATAAGAGGCGAAACATCTTCATGAAGTCCAGTGGACTTTAACCCAAATACTTAAGAGTACTCTTTATGATGTATGTGATGAGTCGGAAAATTTGTGTGTAAAATAAGTTTTGAAATGAAAAGTTTCTTTGACCTCTTTGCATTCCCAGCACATAAGCTGCTGCATTTGGAATGATCTGTAACTGCAGAATGGTTTATTACTTGTTATTTATCATGTTTGTTTTCAGGTTGTTGTTTTTTTCAGCATGAAGCATCCCATTTTTCTTATTTAAATATTTCATATTTAAGCTTTGAAGCCTAGATTTATGGGAGAGTTTCGTTCATCCTGAATTCTGAATGTATTCCACCTGTTTGCTTCTTGGAAGTTCTTTATACACTGATGCCCATTTCAGAGAGTATCATTAAACTTAGATCGATGATTCATAACATCATGTTGGTTCAAAGTCACCAGTCCACTGGATCCGAGAGAGATGCAAATTAGATTGCAATAGACATCAGCTGAGCTTAGTCAATCCTCCATCAGCCCCTATTACCGTGTCATACACTGCTCAAAAAATTAAAGGAACTCTTTGAAACCACATCAGATCTCAGTGGGGAAGAAAAATCGTGCTGAATGCTTGTATGCATGCCTGACAATATCAGGGAACCGGGGAATTTTTTATAAATGTACCATGACTGGCCGGGAGGGAGCGAGGGCAATAGTTCTGGGATCTGTCATGGTTGTATTTCTAAGAAGGATGCACGTCTGGATTCAGGGAAATGTTTCATTTCAAAATAAAAAAACATTTTCAAACCAGTCGCGAGGGAACTGAGCAGGGAGACAGACACAGTGGCATCTACTCCACCACCAGTCAAAACACCAACCTGAAATAGACGCTTTGTTCCCCGTAAATGGTTTTAACACGTGCACCGCTGACACTCGAGATGTTTAATAACATCTTTTTACTGACCCTATTTATACTGTAAACGCTATTAAAGTCAATTGCATGTCATCCTCTTTCCTCTCTGTGTTTTTAATACCTCAGACACTTGCATGGTCGAGGGGTCCATCTCTGAGCATAATCTGTTTTGACTAAAAGGGAAAGTAAAATGCTTTAAAACATGTTGCTGATCTTGGCAGGTTGTCATGGGTTAGAGCGAGCCACAGGGTTCCTGCTATCACGCCATCTTAACTTGACACTTTTCCTTGAACAGTTGCCACTCCCTCCCAGCGCTCTGCCTGTGCCAGCTGTTATTCTTAAAGGTCCGTGAACCTCACATCAAAACACAGTTTTATATGTCATTAAACTCCACTGTCCTTCCCTTATAGGCCTCAGGGATAATCAATCACTTGTTAAAGAGTGCCAATATGTTAGCATAAGGAGGGGGTACAGATCAGGACATGAATAACATCAGGGTGGATTGGATTACCGGGAGTCAGAATGTGGTCAGTGGAATTGTTTAAGTTTGGGTTTGCAGAATTTTCTATAGAATAAAACCTGAAGCAAGCTGGATAAACACTGCTTTAATGAAGGGGGGCAGTTTGAGCTGTTTTTGCATTGATGTTATTGCTGCCACCCTCGGTCTATAAAGTTCCTGAACTTGCCTGGCATGTGCTGGTTTTATATTATAAAGGTAAGAGCCCCGAGGCTGAGGTACAGACCTGCAAAGGTTAAGCTAAAGCTGAGTGGAGCTGATCACAGCTAGAAGGTTTTGGGAAACCTGCATTACAGTGTATTTATATGCTAAACATTCATATCTGATGAAAGAGATTACGGCGCTATTCCCCTTTCCCCCTTCGTTCTGTTTGGGTCCACTTCTCCAAAAAAGTACCTCATTCTCTGTACCGAGGGCAGGAAAGGGATGAGCAATGATAAGCAGGGAAAAAGCATAATAATGAGAAGGAAAGGGGTAAAAAGGATTAAGCAACATCGTTCAGTAGCATCGACCTTAGCTCGTATAAAACACATCCTGGGCATGCTGCAATATTGTGGCTCAATAAATGATTCATTAAACAGCAGGAAGTTGTTGACAAATGCTTAAAGTTGCATAATTTTCACTTTAATTTTGATGTTATGCTTACACAGGATTGCAAGCTTGTTGCAGGCTGTTGTTTCAGTTTTTCCTTCAGTGTTTTAATGCTCTTTGGAGGCTGAGGCAGCTAGTGAGAGAGAGAAAGAGAGGTGAGAGAAAGTGCGGTCTTGTGGTCTCCTTCGGTTTCTAATATTGCAGAGGTAGTTCTTCAGGAGCCAAGCTGCACCATGTGATGGTAACTGGATCGCCACACAGCTGCAGCCACGGGCACCCTCGTCGTCCCCAAGGCCGCTGGAATAGCGACAGGGCCGCTATGCGCACACACACACACACGCACGCACACACACACACACACACACACACACACACACACACACACACATGTGAGCACACAAATACTGTACACACACACATCACTGGGTGGAAAATCCCAAATACTGCAGGATGGGGGTAAGTGGGAAGAGAACTCTACACTGCCTGTTTCAAAGATGTTTTTAAAGCTGTGAAATTTCTAGTCCGACCACAGCAGACTCAGTTACACACAGAGCTGTCTTTTAAGCTGAGAGCCTGTATGTTTGTTCTTCTGTTAAATGAAGGGTGGCGGTGGTCAGACGGGAACCCAACTATGTTCAATTAGGAATGTCTGTGTCACAGGGCAGACCAGACTCTTGTTTGCTATTAAAGCCCTGTTGTTTCTGTCTTCCGATGACAGAATTTGCTACCTTAAAGTAACATGAAAAGTTAAAAACAGACCAATTTCACCTGTGACTGAATTGTCCGATCCTTGCGAATAAATCTGCTGATGCAGAACAAACGTAGGCTTGAGTATCACAATCACTCAAAGCAATGATATTAGTTTTTTTAGAAACACTTTATTATATGGTCCGCAAGTAAGGGTGCAATTCCCCATATATTAAATGGAATTCTATTTAAAATTACAATGTAAATGCATTAACCTACAAATACTGGTACACTAGAATATGTTTTACAGGAAACAAAGGAAGCAGTGTGCAATTTCATGAAAGTTTTGCAGAAAAATAAACATTTCCCAATCTTACATCTAAAATACGATGGTCAGGCCGCGGGCTGTAATATGGAGAGGATTAATCTTACCTTTTTAAATCTTTATTTGTCTTAATTTAACATTCATTATATAGATGTGCATGATGGATTTTCTATTACTCAATTGTCCTTACATTTTACCCACATAAATGTGCTGTCACTTATCAACTTAAAAGAAAAAATAAATATGAAAATTTGCTATGTGATCTTACAATGATAGAGCCAACTTATATTTATTCTTTCACAGTCACTTTTCAAGCATGATTTTCAAAAGGGGGTGTACAGGAGTGTCTCATTTGCTGTAAGTTAGGCGAGGTCAACCCACTCCATAATAAAAGTAAGGTGCACTTACAATGTAAGATGGGGAAATATTTTTTGTTTTTCCTCAAAATTACCAAGAAATTATGCAGTGTTTAAAATTATTTAGAGTATAATTGTGTCTCCTTTCCTGTAAATTATCCAGTACTACTACAGAGTATATTAATTTTTTATGCTTTTACGTAACTATTTCTTCACTCCTGTAAAATACATGAAGTTATGCTATAATTAGAAATACTCATGTACTACCTAAGCTTACTTATGCATTGCCAAAAATTACCTAAATATTTTTTTTGTTTCCTGTAAAAACCTGGCTTGTTACCCCCTTTTTTCTGATATTCCATTTAATTACAGAGGTAGGTGTAGCCTGTAGCCTGTTCCTCGTTTTTTGGGTTGGTTTTTTTTGTTTGTTTGTTTGTTTTTTGCAGGAGGGGGGGATTAAGTTGTCCTTCATTTAAAAGTAAGGACTGCAGTGCACTGTCTGTGCAGACAGAGTTAGGCAGGCTGTCTGGTGATCTATTGATCTTGTCTTGTTTTTCTGTTTTTACCATCTATCCCTCATAAGGTATTTCATGTCATGTCTTGAACTGATACTTGCAGAGATCATATATCTTCTTATTATGATCCAGACTTTAAAAAAATTTTAACTCTGCAGATCAAACAACGAAACACAAAGATCTCAGTTATCTTTGTCAAATGTAGAAAATCCTCTATGACTGATTCCTGGCATGGTTCTCTAACATCTAAAGAAATTACTCCATTGAAATTAAAGCGGCCACTGTGATTGAAATGCAACACTAAGCTTTTTAGTCAAAGAGGCGAAGGCACACCTTTCTACCATTTGGGTTCAGTTGTGGTTTAGAAACAGTCAAACAGCAGACTTATTGGCTGTTGTATTTTTAGAGGTCACTGTAAAGCATCAAAATCACTGTGAGCTGATTCATGCAGTGTAGCACGGAAGATGCTTTCATTACTGGTCGGTATCTACAAATCATTGCAAGACTGCTGCACCTCTGTCTGTAACACACGCAGCACACACACACACTTACACAGATACGCAGAAGTAAGCAACGAAACCCTACACCAGTATCTCTGAGTCAGGCTTGGCTACCAAACACCAGAGAGCATGCAGGGCTGTTGCAGGGCAGGGTAGGAGAGGAACAAATCCAAAGTGCAAGTTGGCAGACAGATCAAACGCGCTGCCCTGAACCATGATACTCAATGTTGCATTCTACTTGTTAAAAATAAATGGAGGGAATGCAGATTGGAATGTAATGATAACATTAATCAGAACACTAAATATAGTGTCTTGGAGATATACAAACACATAAAACATACAGGAAATTCAAGTTTTTGTATTGAGATAAAGGGCACTTTCTTCTCTGTCTAAAGCTGTGTATTGTGTGCTCGACATGAAGGATTATAATAAGTATAATACTATTTTTAAATTTTTATTTTATACATTTTTTGTTTTTAGTGACCAAGGTTTATGTTTGGAGAACACTCAGAAGTAATAAAACAATCAAACTTGAGTCATAAAGAATCAAATAAACCCAAAACACCAATCTTAGCTCTAAGCTCCTATTATTATTTGTAGTAATAGTATTATTCAGGCTCCTAGCAAGATGTGGAAATCTGTCATCTTAGTGGTTTTTGGATGGGTAAACATTCAGATAGCAGTCAAACCGTTTTGTTTCAGTAAAATATGTTTGAAAGTAAGCATTTGTTATCCAAATATACTCAATTTTATACCTGAGTTTTCACACCTCGTCAAATGAATTTATTTTTTACAGGCCAACAAGATCACTATTAAAGACCCTGTGAGTAGGAATGTTGTTTATTTCTATTCAGACTGGAGGATGTTCACCAACCTGAAGAGTACTTTTCCCTGCCCTCACATCATATAACGACACCATTAAATTCAGATTGTGTCTCTTTTAGAAGTGCCAGGGGTAACGACCTTGCCAGGCCAAGACATATGCTCTTAGCCCACTCTCATTCTGTAATGAGGGGAGCTGGCAGAGCGATCAAAGGCTTTCCACTGAACCCTGATACTAAATGTTGCTGATGATCTGTCCAAGGGGGGAGCTAACCGGTCATACCAAACAAGCAGAGAGTTCAGGCTGTGTCAGTCAGGTCTTAAAGTGAGGCTGGAGTGTAGTTATTAAAAGAATAATAATAACAATCGCTTAATCAGAATTTACCTTCTTTGCACGTCTACCTGTGTACACACCTAGCATAGACACGGAAAGGTGGGAAAGTAAATGAAGGCAATAGGGGAAAAAGATCATTTTGATAGTACTGTACAGTAAACTTGTAGTGTGATGGATTTGTGCTAGTAAAAGAACAGGCTTCGCTGGTGTAGGTACAGACTGCAATTCTTGGTTATAAATTGATTTTTTTTTAAAAAGCACCTTCAAGTTTGAAATAACAGATCGGAGGTGAACTGGATTGTTTTTGAATGCATGTAAAACTGGAGGTTGATCTTTGTCATGTCTCCATCAGCTCTTTCGGCCTCATGGAGTATAGTGTCTGCAACGTTTACTGTTCCTACTGCTGCTAATGATGCAGTCTTTAAGATGAAAATATAAATATGAGACTTACAGGAAATGCCAAAGCAAATTTTTTCTACCCTGAACCGAGTGAAATTGATCCGGCTGAAATGGAAATGAGACACAACACAAGAATGAACCGCAGGAGTGCAAGAGGTGGCCGACCAAAGGTGGAGGGCAGGAATTGAGAAGAGGGGTTGAGAAGACTTGAAAACGTGTTTTAACCTGTTGGAATGACTTTGTCAGCAAACTGGCCTGATACCAAAGACCCCCCCACCCCAACACGCGCACACACACACACACACACACACACACACACACACACACACACACACATTCTTTCTTCATTTTTCCTGAATGTGGCTAATCATAATTCAAATTCTGATTTATCTCACCACAGAGCAGTTTCTTTGCCTCCGTCATCTCATTTTTTCTCGTCAGACTTTTTATTGTCTGTTTTATTTTTATTTATCTATGCATCTTTTTGGAGTAATATGTCTTTTTGTATTGTATTGCTGTCTTCTAACTGCAATGCACTTTGGTCTACTTTGTTAAAGTGCCCTGGAATTAAAGTTGGATTGGATTGCATTAAATTAATCTGGGTCCAGAGAATGCAGCGGTGAAGTTTTAACATGTATTTTTCCAGCAATATGATGTGTTCACCAGGATCAGTTTTCAGCCCATGAAGTGACCTCCACTGCAGAAGTGTATTTTAAATGCAGCGCAACCCGTTCAGTCTTCTGCTTCTGGATGGATTTTTGGAGGGAGGTGCAATATCATATCAAAAGAGCACAGAGTATAATTAAGGCTAATCTGTTTTTCCACAGTCCTAACAAGAACTTTGGAGAGTGATTGACATTTCAGAGCACTCGCTGCCTATTAAGCTGACACAAAGCTTGGCTACAGGGACACTGCAAAAACGAAAGGAAGCGGATAAATTAGCTTTTTTCCTCCTGGTGAGGAGGAGCTGATTTAGATCATTTGTGTTATTCTTCACAGAAGTCATTATCAGCTCTCGGTGACTGATGCGTATCTTTTGTGAAATTGTCCATTTGTGTTCCCTGGAACGAACAGGTTTTAATTTTTGTTTAAAAAAAAAAAATTGACACAGATAGCGCGGAATAAAACAGGACGCCACACCTTCTGCGACTGCATGCTCAAAATCTCATCTCCCCCCCCCCCTTTTTGTGCCAATCTCCCTCCCCTGTCTGTCTGTGAAAAGACACGGTGGAGAGAGGCACTCCGATATGCTGGTAGACTCTCGCAAACAAAGCCTCTGCGCTATCACCTCTGTGTTGACGCCACAAGGTCCCGAGTTGTCAAAAGTATCTGACCTCCATCTCTGCGAGATTACAGAGCAGAACAAAAAAACTGGAGAAGAGAAAGAAGTAAAAATCGGATATAGATCAAATGCGTGTTCAAACAAACTCGGCTGGCGTCAGGCTCAGCATACAATAAAGAACAATGTCGCCTAGGCAACACTGGCAGCCTCCCAGTCAACCTTTTGGTGAGCATTTCCCATATCCCCTCAGTTTGCTGGTGTGATGAAATGATACTGTGTGAAATATTGAACCGCTGCTGTGTGATCAATATTTATACACTCATAATGTCAGAATGGCAACGTGTATTCCGTCTGAAGAACAGCAAAGCTTATCAAATGCTGATAAATATTTAAAGCATATTGCATTTATTCCTTGGTAAAAAAAAAAAAAAAGGGAGTAGATAAATGTTAAGCTGTTTATGAAAGTCTTTGTGCTTTAACTGTCTCCTTGACAAACAACCAGCTTCACCTAGTGCTCCTTTATTTGTCATTTTCAGGTGTGAGAGATTTCTGAGCAGCAGCACCTTGTTTAGACACTAAAGAGCCCTGCGAGAGCAGCACAGAAATCAGCCAGGGACATCTGCACTGCGAGTTAAAAATCAGAGCATCGAGTAAAGAATGGGCACAAGTTCAACAAGCACTTGACTTTTTCATTGACTTTGTTTTATGTCTGTATTGTGTATTTCTTCTGAAGACACAAACAATAAAGCGTGACTGATGAAAGAGGGTCCAGACAGAGTGGTTCAGTAGATTTTTATGGCACTACTGACATAGGATGATAAAAAAAGAATAAACGTTTTGTATGTATGGCGCAAAATATGATTAGCCCAGAATGTAAATACAAATATGGTATTGTAGCACACATACTTATCTTTTAGCGTTATTTTTTTCAATAGATAAAATATAGTAAAATTCATTTTCATGGAAATAAAAAATACAAACACTGTGATTTTACTCTATAGAAATAGTTTTTTAAAAATCTTTCACTTTTGGCACTTTACAGAATAGCATTTCCAAACGTGTACCACACAATCAGTTTTTGTAATTATATTCAGACAGTTCGGGTTGGGTTGTGCATAATAGAGTATGCACTATACTCAGCTTGCAGTTGTCTGTCAGGCCCTCAGCAAAGCCTCTACAGAAAAAGGTAATGGCCTCACAGCCGGAGTCCTGATTGAGCCGCCGTGAGGACTCTTAACAGAGTCGGCATGAGGAGCTGCCTGGGCGGCAGGAGTGTCTGAGCTCCAGCTCTTAGCTGTCAAAGGTCTGGGATCAAAAGTCCTACTGGTTGCACTGATGTCTGGCTGACCCAGAACACTCTGATCTGATGCAGAAATAGCAAGTCTGACTGTTGAAGAGCCATTTGAGTCCATTATTTCTGCTCGTTTTGAAGGGGATTTGACAGGAATAGCACATGACATGGCCTTGCCATCATTTCGGAGTCTTTGTATGGATGTCGAAGGAATGACCTCTGCTTGTTTTGTCTTCTCGCTGTCTTTCCATCCATTCTGCACCTCCTTCTCCTGTCTGCTTTGCTGGGAGCTCTGACATAACAAGAAGTCATTATAGTCATTTCCTGTGGAGTACCTGCTCTTCAGGGGAAAGAACTGATAAAGCTGAAAGTCACACTCATAAAAGGGCTTGTATTTACACAGGGGCACATAGCTGGATGGTCCTTCAGTCGTGGGATCCTTGCTCGGAGGGCAGCAGTGGAGACCAGGGGAGATGGGCAAGGGTGGAGGGTGAAGCATGGGAAGGAGGGCTGAGGGGGGAAAAAGGTCATTCTGCAGCTCCCTCTGTCTCAGTTCATGCTCCAGCATCACATTCTCCAGCTCTTTGTCTGCAAACGCTCGTCTCTTCCTCATCCGGGCGCTGATGGAGGGGCACGTAAAGTGTGTTTGGTCACGCTGCGTCTGCTTCGACCAGCAAGGGGCGTCGTCCTCTGGAGGCACAGCAGGTTTGGTACCTGAATGTGGGAGCAAAGCCACATATTGCCGTTACACATTCGTTTATACAGTCAATTTATGGATAATGATATTGTTCCAACCAATTAATTGCTGTGTTTACGTCTGAGCACTTCATTGTTTATTATTTTAATAATGCAGTTGGTTAGCCGCGTCACCGTTGCTTTACTGAGAGCGCAGAGAAGACAGAGAGGGCTATAAAGAAGACAAAGCCTCCAGCAGGACTTGACTGCAAGCCAGCAGGTAATAATGCACACAGTGTATTACAATAATGGCTTGTTGTTATGAAATAGTGAGATCTCGATGATGGGGGATTGTTTGGATAAATGAAGTGTGTCTAGTCCAACCAAGAAGGAATACTCATGGCACACTGACTACAAAAGGTAGTAAATGCTGTACACGTTTCTATACAGAGGATGCAAATCTGTCCCCATGTGGGGACAAACATACATTTTTTGGGGGGGGAAAGCTGTGTTTCCCATAATGCTAGTTAGAGTTCAAATTGAGCTTTTACTGGTTAAAGCTGCAGTAAATCTACAGGGAAACTATGTCTGCACAATTCTATTTGTCTTCCAGCTTTGACGGGACGTTCAAAAGCTTTACCATGTCAGCACGGAGCAGGTGAATGACTACTAGCAGATGATATGCTCCATGGAAAGCTTAATTTATGATGTTGCATGAACTTAAAAAACATTAAGTCAAAATCAAAAGTTGTCTACACGTAAAGATTCATTCATGTACAGAACATCAAAATCTGGGAATAAAGCGAGACACGATAAAGAAAATGCTAATTAAACTTTACCCTGCAGGATGCTCTTGGCCACGATGCTCGACTCGGCCGCTCTGGTGTAACACTGATATGCCGTTCTGCGCAGTGGAGCTGCACACCTGACCCCCTTCTTGCCCTGAGAGAAACATGTGAACAGGAATAAGACATTTGGGCATAATTACCTTACAGTCAGATGTTCACAAGGTAATTAAAGGAAAATAGTACATGATGTAAGAGGCAAGGAGAATCTCTGGGATTAAGACTAAAGACAGAGAAAATTTGCCCTTTTGACTCCAGCATTACTGCTATTACTAGGATTGCTAACTATGTGGAATTGGTATGCTATTGTCTACAGTAATAAAATCAACGTATTTTTTTCCTATAAATGCCAAATTATCAAAGTAAGAGGCACTCATTTTCTAAGAGATGTTATTATTATTATCATTATTTTGTCTAATTTGCTTCTTTTCATTTCTGCGCTTTTTTTTTGTGATATCACCCACTGAGCTGGTTTCTTATATTCCTTTTCTATCATCCTAATGAGCACTTGACGCTCTCTCTTTAAAGCTCACACCATTCATTAAAATTAGAAACAAAACAGGGCTTAAATGTTTAAGATTTGAGCATATAAATGCTGTTACATGAAAACAATGCAAGTATTTAAAATATAAAAGATATAGTTCTGCACGTTCATCGAGATTTTAAAAAGTTGCCACTTGCTCGATATATAATTATTGTATTGACTGAGAAAGTAAACAGTAGTACTATCTGTACAACACAGACTGTGAAGAGTTTTTTCTAAACGACCTAATAAAATGTATTATATGCCGTTTGTGTCGCTATAGGAACAGATACAGGCACGACTATCCAAAGGTGATATTAAAACGTGTTTCACCCTCACTGCCTCAGGCTCATCCTCAGCTTTTCTAGTCCAGATGATCAGAATCAACTTTTGGGGAGCTTTCCTACTGACTTTGCCATTTCATCAACCATCCACTGTGCGTACTTGCTCCATAATAATCACCTACAGGATGTCATGGATAACTTTTTGTTTGTTTGTTTTTGGCCACCTCCCCCCTATCTTTCTTCTTTCACTGACCTGCCCCTGTGCTCGTCTCACCTCCGCAGCCTGCTGCCGTCTGAGCGCGACCTGCGCCGCCATGACGCGTTGGCGCTCCACCACCAGCAGGCAGCAGGCGCAGCGGCAGTCCCTCCAGCGGCAAAAGCGTTTGTGGCCTTTCAGACAAGAAACGACGCCGTGGTTTCGACAGCGGGCGCATTTTGGACTGCGAGTCATCTTGCGTGGCTTCATCTGGGGCTGCTGCTGCTGCTGTCCCTCCGGGAACAGAACCGCTTTATTCTCTCCTCCGTCCCGGGGGCATCCGTCAGGACTTGTCACATCAAAAACTTCTTCAGATTTTAGTTCCTCAAGTTTTACTGTGGTCTCCGGCTGCAGGCCTCCTTCCAGCTGAGCGGACATCTATGACTAATACTGAGGGAATTCCGCTGTGAATCTGCTTTCCTGGTGCTTGACTGAGTTAACCTTTACACAAATGGTTAAACGGGATTCTCGAGGCACAATACAATGCAGCTCAGTTTCAACAGGAGGGTGTTTAAATAGAAATCTTCCAATATATATATGTAATAATTCAATCAGGAGAATTACACGTAAACAGAAACAGAACAGCTCCTTCCTAAATGAGTAAAAATAAATCGAGGCCCCTGGTTTGGAGTGGCTGTGCGCAAAGCTTTACAGAAAACTCATTCCTACAGCACCAAACCATGTGCCGAGGTGTCCTGCACCAACCCTGCTGCTACTGCCGCATGACACTGTTTTCGGGGTGGAAACTTTACAGCCTACCGCCAGACGTTTGAAATGTTAAGCCTTTGCTCAGCTGCTCTCTGACGCCGTTTCCAAGAAGAAGCAGATAGGAGACCGGGCCACAATGCCGAGCTCCTGGCGCGGGACTCATCCGCAAAGATTTCGGGGAAGCCCAATCTACAGCAAAAGCGTTTCCCTCCCCCTATAAACGCCTATACCTGCCCTGCCCTGCCCACCTTCCAAGCTGTTCTCATCTTTCAGGAGAGAGATTTTGGCAACTTGCCTGGCCATCTTGAGCATCTTGCCGCTCGGCGCAAGATCTCAGTTTGTGTCCGGAAAATATGTTTTTAGCATAAATGTCCGACGCCTTTCATTAGTAAATTCTAACATATAGGTGGGTTAGGTGGTGGATTTACTATAAAATATACAATAAGGTCACGTGGCGTTAGTGATGCACGTGGGAGCTGTATGTTTTACCAGACTTCTACAATATGGGCTAATTACGCACGCGCCTCCGGGAGAGTAGTCTGAGAGAGTGAAAAAAGAAGAATGACATTTTCATATTACCAAGGAGTCATCTTCATACTCATATTTATTCATAAAACGTTAAATAATTCAATGATTTAATGGTTCTCTTGATGTTAGGCTCATTTACCATTTCTGAGTCTAAATCGGAATAATCGAAAATTTAAAAAAATTTAAATGCAAAAATATTCCCTCTCAGTAAGGGCTAAGTAAATGTGTAGATACGTGTTTTAACGTTGGTTTAACGAGGGGAAATTAATCTAATTGTCATATTTTTGAGAATTAATATGGTTTCGTATATTTTATTATAATGTCAACATCAGTAAATGCTGCTGCATTTGCCAATGAGCTGTCACGAATGGTGCATGTTTTTGCAGATTTAAATGAAAGCTGGTGCGCCTCCTTCTTCTGATTCAGCGCTCAGTGTGAAAAGAGCTCCTTGTCTGCATGGGTACCACACACTCTGCTAAGATGCTATGAAAAGCCTGCTCCCTACTGGAGGCGCTCTGTAATTACACCCGGGGCAATTTTGGAATTTCTTGGTCATTTGACTTCTTTGTTATCTCTGCCTCGTCCAGTCAGGCGCAGCTCCTGACAACTGCTTGTCAGCTTCATCATCATACTGCTGATAAATGACGATTTACTTATAATGACAATTCTTGAAATCTGTCAGATAGATAGATAGATAGATAGATAGATAGATAGATAGATATTCAAATTATAAGTAGATTTTTTTTTCCATGCCATGTCTTAGTCTCAGGGTCTCAGATGGGAAATGGCCAGTCATCTTTGGTCTTGATCCTAGATATAGACAAAGCCAGACGTGCTCAGTCAGGAGATTGCAGTTGTGAGCTTGTAAAGGGCCAAAAGATCAGATGGTAAAGCTATTGGTAAGAGCCACCTGAGCCCAACATAGGGAAACCGAATATTCTGATGACAAACGTAGTACAGCAGCAGACATTGTGATGATCTAACATTTTGTCGTGTCAATAAGCAGCAATCTGGAGCTCTGCCACAGTGGAGAAATGTGTTACAGTAAGTCATAATTGTATTTATCGGTCCATCAGCACCTTTTTAAAAGATATGTTGTTCCCAAAATAGTGAAATATTTGACAATATTTGACATTTGACTATGCACAATAGATCAATAAACAATAAATCACTTTAAATGTATTTAAAAAACAAAAATATAAGAGGTACATAAGTCACAGCTTTAACCATGACACTCAAAATTGAGCTCAGGTGCATCCTGTTTCCACTGATCACTTGAGAGATGTTTTACAACTTGACTGAAATCCACCTGTGATAAAATCAGTTTATTGGAGATGGTTTGGAAAGTCACACAGCTGTCTATGCAAGTCCCATAGTTGCCATGAAATCCAAGGAATGGTCTGCAGATTTCCAAGCTAGCATTGTATCAAGGCACAGATCTGGGGAAAGGTACAGAAAAATATATGCAGTAGTAAGTTCCCAACAAACACAGTGACTGACCTCCATCATCTGTAAAAACATTAGGAATCATTAGGACTCTTCCTAGAGATGGATGCCCGGCCATACTGCGCAAACAGGATAGAAGGGTGACCAAGAACATGATGGTCAATCTGACAGCTCCAACATTGTCCGGTGGAGAGGAGAACCTTCCAGCAGGACAACCGTTTCTGCAGCACTCAGCCAATCAGGCCTGTATGGTAGAGTGGGCAGACGGAAGCCTCTCCTCAGTAAAAAGCACATGACAGCCCACCTGGAGTTTGCCAAAAGGCACCTGAAGGACTCTTGGACCATGAGAAACAAAATTTTCTGGTCTGATGAAACAAAGATTGAACTCTTTGGCCTGAATGCCAAACATCACGTCTCATGGAAACAAGGCACCACACATCACCTGGCAAATACCATCCCTATAGTGAAGCATGGTGGTGGCAGCATCGTGCTGTGGGGATGTTTTTTGGGAGCAGGAGCTGAGAGACCAGTGAGGGTTGAGGGAAAGATGAATGCATCAATGTACAGAAACATCCTTGATGATAACCTGCTCCAGAGCACTCTGGAACTTGGACTCTGGAAAAGGGTCATCTTCCAACAGGACAACAGCCCTAAGCACACAGACAAGATGACAAAGGAGTGACTTCAAGACCACTCTGTGAATGCCCTTGAGTGGACCAGCCAGACTTGAATCTAACTGAAGATGTTTGGAGACATCTGAAAATGTCTGTGCACTGATGCTCCCCATCCACCCTGATGTAGCTTGAGAGGTTCTGCATGGGAGAAATTGACCAAAAATAAATGTGCAAAGCTTGTATTGTGTCTACAACTGAGCTCAGGCTGTAGATACTTGTGTAAATGTTATATATATATATATTTCTTAATAAATTTGCAAGAATTTCAAGCAATATTTTTCACTTTGCCATTATTGTCTTTTGTGTGTAAAAGTTTTGAGGTAAAAAATGAATTTAATCCATTTTGGAATAAGACTGTAACATGATACACTGTGGATCAAGTGAAACGCTGTGAATAGTTTTCTGATGCACTGTATTTGGCCATCTTCTGTTCCTCAATAGGTCCTGTCACTATAAAGCCCCCAGAGCTTTTGTCTGCATTATACATGTCTATGTGAGATAAAAAGCATCCGCCATGGTGACCCCATGTGTATCAAAGAAAGCACACAAAGAACGAAAGGAAGGTCATATCAAAGAAAGCTGGTCCCTAGAGGCCGCAGCACTCGGGGGAACTGCTGGTGTCCAGGTGGCTTTCACAAAATCTCCAGTAGGTTTCTTCAAAAGGAAATAAATAAATAAATAAAAACAGTGAAAACAGTTTCTGTATACATGATTTCATGTGATGTGCCACTTAATTGATAAATGTAGCTGCAGTAATTAAAGTACAAAACCAAACTTAGATTGCAGAGGCAAAGCAGGAGAAACATTTTCTCTAGGTACAGAAGTTGATTAGTGAACTGGCAGCACATTTGCCTACAATATCCTCAAAACTTTTCCATTTGTTTTGCAATTTTCAAGTAGGGTCATGCTTTAAAACTAGCTGCAAAAGCTGTCGAATGACCTCTTTTTAGTTTCAAAGATACACGAGGGGTACTTCCCAAAGTCTGACCTGCACAGGCCCAACCGCTCTGTGTCCTCCTCAGTCATGCTGGCTACTACGATCGCTGCAGAAGCACTGAAATACTGTGAAATGAATAAACTGAGCTCATACTGCAATAACCTACTGGCGATATGGGTGTTTAGGTTTTTCATTATCAAACTGTGTAAATTAGTGTAACTTATGGTCGAAGTGCATCACAAGAATTCGCCTGAGGGATCACAGTGACTTTATTGGTCAGGCCTGGACCACAGAGATCCGCCCATAAAGTTTAATATAACATTTCAGCACAGAGATTTCTTTGAATAGAAATCTCTAAAAGCATCAAATGACACATATGAGCATGGATAATAAATAATATTTGAAATGTTTTGGGTGCAAAACAGGAAGAGACTGTCTTCATGTTTTGAATTAAGCCACATCTGGAAAGATTAAGAAGAAGAAGAATGCTGGAACAACTTGTTTGAAATCTTAGTACCATATACTGAACTCACACAGTGTTATACTGTAGCACAAACCTTCTAATTTTTTTCTTTTTTAAATTTTTTTTTCCAGGGATAAAACACAAATGGATAGATGGGTTAAAGGGCACAGTTGTTTGGTAGATAATTGGTGGGACATGCATGCCGTTGTACAGTATGTCCCTGGAAAACAGGTAAGTGCTCCCCTTATTAATACCATCAGCTCTGCTGCTGCCTGCAATGGAGTGCGCTTCTCAAAGCCCCTTGACTTTCAGAAAAAATGACTGTCATCAGCTGTGACATGGTGCTCTGGCATTCTAGTCACACGTCCTCCTCCTCCTCCCGTGCACTATCTTCAATGTCCCGCGGTTGTACTGAGAGTTTTGTTCTTCTGGTTCCATTTTCATAGCAGCGATGGAGTTTGACAGACTCCTTGGCTCCCACCATTCGACCTGCCAGCATGTCCTCTCCCTCTATGACTGACACCCTCAATCAGCTTGTAGGGGGAATTCAAATAAAACGCGAAAGACAGACGACCTGTAAGTCGCTCTCAAGGACGAGAGGGTGGCTCTGACTTTAAACAACGTCCTGAAGTTTAAAGAAGGAAAATTTTAAAAACAGAGGAGTTTGGGAGGGAATGTGCATGCTCAAACAAAATCCTGAGCTGAATGTCAATTCACTTCAAAGAACAAAATAAAAAAAGACACAGGGCTATGTTTCACGGTGCCTTTACACAAAGGCTTTAGCTGTTTTATCCACCTGCTTCTAAAGAGCGGGAGACGCCTCGGCGGTTATCAGCGAAAGGCAGGGGCCATTAAGCCGACAGTTTTTTTTTTCAAGGGAGGTTTAACCTGCACCTCAGAGAGTATTTGAGTTTGTCAAGCCTGTTAAGATGAAACAAACACCTGCTTAAATAAAAGTACTTCGAACGTCACCTTATTAGACACAATGAGGTCATTTAGGGACTTTTAAAAAAAAAAAAAATTCAGTCCACGATAACAGGAGCATTATTAACAAGAACCAGAATGAGAAGTCTCCCATGACAGCGGTGTTTAAATCGCCTCCTTTAACCTGGCCCAAAGTGGTTTTTATTCAAGTCTTAAACTTTGGCAACAGATGAAAAGGATATAATCTATGCCTCGGGCTTTACTCTCTGTGAGAGCCGCCTGCTCTGACTGGCAAGACTGAGAAAGGATTAGATTTATTCCTTTCCTTCGAAGAGGTTGAACCGTGGTCAAGAAGCAGCATCGGAAGCACAAACACCAAGATGAGTGATGGTTCGTCATCATACTCACCTTCAGTCATATTAAAGAACATTTCCAAAGCTGGGTAGCATGGTGGTGTGGTGGTCAGCACTGTTGCCTCACAGTGAGAAGGTCGTGGGTTTGAATCCTCCATCTGTGTGGAGTTTGCATGTTCTCCCCCCATTTACGTGGGTTCTCTAGTGTCCTCCCTGAGTCTAAAGACATGCAGTTAGTGGGGTTAGGTTAATTGGTGCTTTTAAAAATTGCCCCCTAAGTGTGAATGGTTGTTTGTGTGGTGACCTGTCCAGGGTGTACCTCATGACTCTGAATTGGATAAGAGAAAAAGAATGGAGGTATTGATGGACTTCAAAAGCTACTTGAGCACTGATGGGCCAGTCTATGATGCTATGTCCACCCTATTTCTCTAATCAATAGATTAGTCAGGTAAGTGCTTTGTGATGTTGTATTGCGTTTAGGGTGTTTACAAAATGCACTCGTCACAATTATATCCGGGTGTCGAAAGGGCACTAGCACTGCAGCATTAGCACCGGTGACAGAACAGTGACAGTATCAGGCTTTATCTAAAGCACAGAGTGTACCTGACTTATATTTCTAGGGTACGCAGATATTTTTGCACTGGTGTGGGCGAGAGAGATCTGAAGAGACGCTGCAGATGGAGTCAGACAGTGGAGCAGAAAATCTATCGGGGCCAGTAATATTCAGATGTTTTAATGGAGGCACAATTGAGGTTTCGTATATTTCATGCTTCTCTAAGTCAAGCCAGAGTATGGCCACAGTTTACTGTTTAGCCCAGTTACACAGAGAAAATGAAGGAGAGAATAAAGAGGAAGACTTTGAGTTTAGGATGAGTCATGAATGTGGAAATAACAGAGCAGGGTTTTGGCTTTGCCCGTGTTTCCGTGGCTATAGCCGTGACCATGGCTGCGTTCGTCTCTCCATGATGTGATGCTTGATGACCTGAAGAAAATCCTCCAGGAGCCAGAAGTTGCCCCCTCATGGTCCATTTGAGCCGACACTATGTGCTGTTGGCTTCAACATCTCCATCTGCCCTTGAGTTTATCCTGCCCTTTATTCTATTCTTATTCTCCTTTTTTTCCCCTCATTTTTTCAGTTTTTTCCCTGTCACTTTCGATTCAAACTTTTCTTTCTGAAGCCTCCATATTGTATCTGTGAATACAATTGCAGCAGCCCCGCTGTGTTTCAAAGAAAGTAGATGCTGGCAGGCTATGAACAAAATGATTCTGATATATGAAACAAATACGGACTGTAATCTAAAAGTCGATATTTGCCCACAGACAATTAGTTTTACAGCTTCACCTAAGCGCTAAATGTGTTTGCTTTTATTCGAAGAAGAACCATGAATTTGAAATTGATTAAACTGATTTACCATTTCATTTTATTCCCTGACTTCGTGTAGCAGAGAAACGCTTCACCTTATGTCTTGACAGCGCTGAAAAACTCTTCCTGCTTCAGCGATGTCACAGTGCAAAGCTGCCGTCGTACTTTAGGCACTCGGTGGATTGCAGTGACGCAGGTGTTGGATACGGTGCTCAAATTAAAGGTAAAAATGACACTAATTCTATGTGACAAGTTTGTCATGATCTCGTGAACATAAATGAAGACCAATGATGCTATTAGAGTGACGCTCAAACAAAATGGCCCGAAGGATAACGTTTGGTTTAAATCTGCTGAGATCATTTTTTTTTATGGAACATCTACTGTCAACCCACCAACATTTCACTTGAAGCTTGAATAATTGAGATGCTGACCAATACCACAGCAAACAGCTATTTGTTGTCTGACTGAAAACAAGAGTCGTTCGTTAATGGTGCATTGTACCAGAACAACTTGGGCCAAAGGTCTGTGTCAGTGATCTGAGACTATATGTTTTAGTGCAAACTTGTCAGTCAATCTCCTCTTGGTGATGTATTGCATCAGATTGCCAGGCAGAACAGGTAGACCCAATCAAGAAGTTGCCATCCACTGGGAAAAACTGGAAAAGGACTCCTTGCATTTGTAGGAAGAACTGAAAGGAAAACCTAGGTGGCAGAGTGTAGTTCAGAGTATTCAGCCAGTGCACCTAAAACAGCAATTTTATTTATTTCATTTCAGCTCCTACCGCACACAGATACACACCTGCACACAGACAAACAGGAAAAACAAAGCAGGGTAACCAATTGCAGCAGATCACTGCCCTTCCAATCAGCCTGTTTCTTCCTGTTAAAAGGGAGTTTTTCCTTCCCGCTTTCGCCATACACTTGCTAATAGGGTTCATTTTGTTGCTGGGGTTTAAAGCGCCTTGAGGCGACTGTTGTTGTGATTTGGTGCTATGTTAGTTTCTAGCTATCATAATCTTTTTTTTTTTTTAATTCCTGTATACACAACTTTTTCTGACCAGCACACCCACTTACATGGCTTGAGATGCTCGAGCTGTAGAGAAGCTTACGTGCCTTTCCTCACACAAATATAGCAGACTGTGGGCATTCATCAGTCCCTGGTCAGTGTGTGTTGTTTGCCAAATCTGGTTTCAGGCCAAGTCAATGGAAGACAGGTGACCCCTGACCTCGACAGCCTCTTTGTTATCTCTGTTCAATGAATTTAACCCCGCTTCTCATCTTGAACCTGGGGACTAAATGCGGAGCACTTATAGCTCCTTGAAATGCTTTGTGTTCCTGCACTGACTATTGATTTTGTCGCTTTCAGGCTCAGGTTAATGAGATCTTTTAAATAATGCTGACACAGCCGTGCACCATGTACACACAGCCCCTTTTTTCTTTATATGTTTTTCTTCCTCTTGCCATTTTTTCACCTGTCCTTTCACCCGCATCATTTTCTCCTTCTAGACAACATCTGAGCATCCATAGAGGAAGGTTGATGAAGAGCAACGTCGCCACACTCCCCTTACTTTTAGTTTTACTGCAGTTTTACATACTTCACCCATTGTCTTCCTGGCTGGCATGAGATTCAAAGGCACCTCTTACAGCCAAAGATGAGATACTAGAGGAGTGATATCAAGAGAACAAGAGGATCTCAAATTAGTCGCTTCTTTTTCTTCCGTTATCAGATTGGATGTGTTTCTGCTGGTTTATTGGCTCTTTTGTCTTTTAGCTTGTCTCAGGTATCTCCTTGAAAGCGTGGCTTAATGAAGGGCTTGCAATATCCCTTCAGACACAAAGCCAAGCACTCTCTGTTGTCCAGCTATGAAAGTGTAATAAGCTTCTAGTTGAATAAGCTTTCAGTTAAGCAGCACTTCCTGCACCAAAGTTCAGCATAAGCAAAAATCTATCTGAATGAATTTCAAATAATTGAAAATAACGACCAGTCTTTCATTCTTTTCAAATAATTGAAAATAACGACCAGTCTTTCATTCTTTTGGCTTACTTTGCACTTTTCCTGCTAGAGAAGCGCCTCGGTAGTGGACGAGAAAAGGATTCCTCGGATTCTAATAAATATATTACTCAAATTTATTGATGACAGGGTCTGAAAAGCATAAAGCTGTATTTGCAGGTTTAAAATAGCACGTGAAAAAATCTCAACTCCTCTGTGCTCGTTATAAGTCGAGCTATTTGTAAGTCAGAAACTTCAAATTTTGCTTACAGTAGAGGTGATGAGGTCTCTGGCAGATTCAGCAGAGGCCTCCGACAGATGCTTTGCAATGCAAATCCCATCATTATGACAAAATGTGAGATAATTCTAGGATGTCTTTTGGCACCAGGGCGGCATTTTAAATGGCTTCTAATGTTATTTTATTCCAGCAGGATGCAAAACTACACAATTACACAATAAAACTTATAAAGACAATCACAGCTGTGCAGGGTACAAATTTTTTTTAAAAAAGAAAAAAAAAATCTAAAACATCAAAGCTCTGTGGTATCTCGTGTTTCTGCAAGTGTCGTCTGATACCAATTAGATAGCATTAATTGACATGTGGTTTTAAATTGCTTTTGACACGAAACAAAGAGACAGCAGGCAGCAGAAAGAGAGGGGCTGTGCCACTTCTAATGGCGAGCTCGGTCTTTACATTCGCGCATTTGATCATCATAGTTGTGTCGGAGGCAGGCACAGGTTGAACTTCCCTCCACAGCCTATGTTACACTTGGTATCTCCCCTATCTGCTCCTTTAAGCTTGAAAACGAGATCGTCTTCTTGTCTTTGCTCTCCGTTCACCGCCTGTGACAGCAGGGGGAGAGCGTATAGGGAACAGTCGCTGGGGGTACATTATAGATGCTCTCACGCTTCACTGTTTCTTCCATTAAATCTACTCATGAATCAAATTAGCTTTCTTTCCTCGTCTGTCACTTCTTTTTCAAAGCCCACCAACGGCGCTAAGGCCCCCATACTGTGGCCCTGATAAACACTACAATGAAATAAATAAATGGGGTTTTACCTAAATGGAATAAGTAACAGTAATAGTAACGTCTGCAAAGTGGTGGGGCCTAATCAGAATCTACTGTGGCTGCTGGGAAACTCATTAGCATAGAGAATATGCTTTTCCACTTTATTGGTTCCTAATTGTCGATTTCTCTGACTGGATGGTTGCCTCCCTCTTGATAATGATGCCATACCACCCTCCATATGGGAAGAAAGGCGAGAGGAGACACAGGAAGAAGGCTCAGAGGAAACGGATACTGTAAGCTGTTCATTTACAGCCCACCCCCACCACCTTTCCTCAGACAGTTGAAAAGCAGCGTATCCCGCATGGCTCCGGTCTGTGGAAAAGAGAGGGACGGAAAAAAATTGAATAAATATGATGCAAGACGCAGAAGCCTGGACATCACAGGTCGATACTTTGAAGTCGACAACAGACGAGACTCAACCAGAGCAGCTTGAATTCTTCCAACTTCAAAAGAAATGAAGTAATTAATATTTGATAGGTGTCAACTGAACCAAAACAACTCTGCGCACACCGAATACGAAGGGAGAGACTGCGACTTTAATGCATCTTTTATACGTTTGAGAATAAAGATTGTCTTTACATCGTGCTTTGAGGCCCTTTCTCTGTCAAAATATTTAGACCCCCTGTTAACCCTCTGAAGTCTAAGCTGTCATTGGTGATGATCACAACCCTGGGCAATCAGAATGTGTCCTTTTTGTTTTTATGAAATTCTTCTCTAAGGTCCTGGCATCAATAACTTTTTTCTTTTTTTTTAATTACAAAAAAATCTAGTTTATCTTTCTCCAAAATACAAAGTCATGGCTTAGACCCCAGAGGGTTAAAGTCAGTTAATTTTTTCATATTATCACTAAGCCTGTAATGCCAAGCATATCATATCTGATATGGATTTTTGGAACCTCCACATCAGTGTGATTTTTATTTCTTTTTATGTTTAAAACATGTTCCGAGTCATCCATATTGTCCCTTTATGATTACTGACAATGATGTCTTGCGATGAACATCTGTAATTGTCAGGGGCTGGGGCTGTGACCCAGCATTTTCAGTTTGTTTTTGATTTCTTATGTTATATTTTGAGATAATGTTAAGTTCTAGGATTATTATTAGTTTGCCTCAAGTTTTAGTCTAGGTAATGTTTCACCCAAGTCTTCTGTGTTAGTTGTATGCATTTCTTGTGTGTGTGTTCCATATTGTCAAGCTTGTGTTGTCATGTCTACGTCTCAATATTTCCTGTTTTATTTTGAAAGTCTTGTGTTTCTATGTTAAATGTGCTTAGTTTTACTTTCCCCCTGTGGGCTCATTATGTTCATTCCAGTCAGCTGTTTCCCCATGTGTTTCCACTTCCCCCGATCGCCTCCTGTGTGTATTTAGTCTGTTTGTTTCACTCAGTCTTCGTCAGGTCGTCTGTGTTTAGTGTTAGTCATAGTTATCATAGTTTCGTTTTGCCAGTTTACGTTTTAGTTTAGTTTTTGCTCCTGCCCGCCTTTGCTTTATTTTTGTATTCATGTTTTCCGGCCATAATAAGCGGCTCGCTTTTTGTTTAAACCCAGTTTTGTCTCCTTCCGTGTCCACACTTGGGTCCTCCTTTTCACTCTCACACAGTCAGCGGGAGACAGTAATGCACCCCTTTACTTTCATATAAAATCTATCTTGTATGTTTGTCTGTAAACTGTGCTGCTTCTGAGGAGTATGGCTTTGTAAAAGAAATTCTTAATGTCAAGAATGATGAGAAAGTGTTAAAGTAGTTAAAATAAATAATAGTAAAATAATAATAATAATAATGATAATAGTAGTTAAAATAAATTATAATTCCGATGGCCCAAGATCATAGCCTAGTGCCTCTGTTTAATCATTGTTTCTATTTATATTTTCATGAATATCTTTATCTTCATTTATTTTTCCTACTTTCTTCTCTCAGTAGTATTAATATTGTTGTTGTTCTGTTGTTGTTATTTATGTATCATGTAGCCACATGATGTGCATAATCTTAACTACACAACACATTCATACATGTGCAACTCACAGTTTTAATATGGAAAAATGTACAAATATTTCATTTTTGTTTTTGTCAGTGCACAAGAAGAATAACAATGATAATAAAGCTGTACAGAGAAGGCAGTTATACAAGCAGCAGCGATCAAATCTGGGCTGATAGTGAGGCCACATTCAAATAGGAAGCAGAGTGTTGGTTGCTTATCTGGAGAAAATACTACAGGAAGAACAGCAGTGGTGGAAAGTAAGTGCACAGATTTCTTTGCTTGAACTGACAACAAAGACCCCATGGGGAAGTGAACAAGTGTGTCTGCGATACTGTCTCCAAAACTGTCTTCACAAACCCAACTGTTTTAAAACCAAAACATGTCCCGTGCCTGTTTTAAAGATCCTAAGACACTATAGAGTTGTGTAGATACTGGACATAAAGAATAAAGCCCGGCAGATTCATCAGTGGGCCGATATTATCAACTGATATTAGCTTTCTCCCAATCTAGTTGTAAACGCCCATAAATGAAAATGTAAAAAGTAACGAAGAGATGGAAGAAGCAGCTTTCAGGCTTGTTATGACTGCTATTGTTGCATAGATTATCCACCACAGGGCACTTTAGAACTTACCTGTTGGGAACGCACATTTTTAGAGCGTCACAAACAACAACCAACGGTTTGAGAGCAGTCAGGCAACGTGTAGACGAGTTAATAAATAACTACACGCAACAATGTTATTTTCGTGTGTCTGAGAGGGAAAAAAAAATCAGTGGCTATATCTGATTTTTAAAATCACCAAATATCATGATCGCTCAGGACATAGCCTGGAGCACTTGCCAAACTGGCACTGAGCCATTGCTTTTACTCCCTCCACTTCTGCCCTCCTGTGCGCCACGGTGCATGCCTGGCTGTAAAAACCTTACCTGGGGTACTTGGCAGGGTGATGGGGTCCTTTGATGAATGCTGATTAAAAAACTTCAAATGCCCTCTCTGTGGGTGTGAGATAATGTGGGATGACTGAGATTCCGGCAAATAAAGAAAAATGTAATTTCATCATGATTTCATAATATTTCAAGTAGTTAAGGTGAGTTTATTGATCTTTCATGAATGTTCTGCTGCCTTTAAAGTGAGTACTTCAGCTAGAACTCGAGATCAAATGCTTCTCATCCGTTTTTGAAGCTCAGTCTATATTCCAAACTTGTCCAACAGCTAATTCATCAGCATTTCAGCTGTGTCTCAATCCCAGCTCGTGACATGCAGATAAAAAAAAAAGAAGAAATAAAGTACTTCTATATGTAGTTGAAGCATTTGCTCTTGGCATCTAATTTTTGCCTCAGCTTGTGCACCACACCACCAAAGGACGCCCTATGCGTATCTCAGAGACACCAGCAGCTTTGACAGAACTGCGGTATTTGATGCGGGGAAACGTGTTGAACACATTACAAACAGACACATACACATTTCCCCACAAACTATTTCAAGCTGGAGTGACAGATTTATCGCTTGCTTCTCACATATTTCTGTATTAAGATTGTAAAACAATTTGGTTTTGTTCTTCTAGAAGATTTTACTGCTCATTTGATGTTGCCACCATTTACTGCACATAGATATTATGGAAGATTTGATTACAGACTGTCAACCAGTCATTAAACATCAAATTCTTGCAACTTGAACCTGCCCTCTGTGCTTCTCAGTGATGGGAAAGGTTGAATGGAATTCCTGGGCAAACAGTAATACATCGTCACACAAGAAATTTTGAGCCATTTTCTTTTAAATGAAGTCATAGATGGCTGAGCAAATGCTTCAGAGTGAATCTGTACTGAGTGAAATAGCTCAGCTGTGAGCCTAGTCAAACAGTAGAAAATATATTGCTCCTGTGCTAATCTGTCAAAAGACATTAGCATTTAAATAAAATTTTATACCTCTTTTCAGGCAGATATTACAGATGATAGATATGGATAATAATATCAGAACGCAGGAAAGGGAAGTTAGCACGCATAGGTATGGGTTGGATGGTATACTGACTATTTTAATCCAGTCATCAACAACACAAAGGGACTTTTGTTTACTCTTTCCTATGGAGTCACAAGCTAGTGTACTTGCAGTGCTATTCCCAAGACCAGATAAATAGAAGGGTTGCATCAGGGAGGACATCTACAACAACACGCTGATCCATCTGCAGTGGTATACCCTTGATAAATAGAGGAGCAGGTGAGAGTACCTTTCTATATATTTCAAAATTACATAAGAGAAAATCCATCCACACATATGGAATTAATTTAACAAAAACACATACAGGGATATTTTGGCCTTAGAGACTTGTTGGTGTGATAAAGTTGTCTGTCATGTAACTTAGTAATGAATCATCCATTAAATTATATCACACGCTTTGCAGATTCCATCTTGTGTCCTGCTGTGTCGCTCTTTCTCAATCATCTCATTTAGTCTGAGCCTTCACGTCTCAGTGTTTTGTATCTTTGGAACATTTCCCACCTTACTTCAAAGCTTAGTTCTTTTTCTCTTGTGCCTTGCACTAGTTATACTTTTTGTCCTTTTCCCTTCTTTGTCATTTGCTTCCTTGCCTTTATTGTTTTCACCTGTTATCAACCCGCTCACCTGCACTCAGTTCCCAGCTGTGTCCTATTGTGTAATCCGTCCCCAGTGTGTATATATAGCACCCCCCCCCCCCCCCCCCCCCCCCCCCCCACAA
>VUQG01020357.1:0-13009 GCA_015106755.1 Etia nguti
TACTCATGGCCATTGATCAGTGGCCATTGATCAGTGGGCTTTGATCAGTGGTTGTTGATCAATGGTCATGAGAATTTGCATAATTATGATGAAGGAACTGACCTCCCAGCCCATTGTTCCTTCAGTGGTGCTAGTTTCAGTCATTATGCAAATGTACTGTTTATAAGATTGGGGAAACCTGCAGTCAGCTGAGACTGAAGAAGTCACTTGGATGAGTGAGGAAACATTTCTCCCACTGAAAACGCTACGTCCAGATGAACAGAATCAACTTTTGGAGATTTACTTCACGACCATCTGCGCCCCCCAATCTATGGATCACCTGGAACTTAATAGGCTGTAAGGCCAGATACCAACAGGTGTTTGGGGCATTGGTATCATACATGCGATGGACCCTGTGTAGCAGAGCGTGATCCACACAGAGGGTGAAAGGGTGGCTCAGGAGGTAAAAATGAAAAGAGTCAACCTCCCACCAGATTGCCAAACACTCCTTTTCAACTGTCCTGTATCAAGCATGCAATGGCTGCTGTTTTTTCCACCTGAGGGCGCACCTGCCCACCTCCCGAGTGGTACCCCAAATACTGTACCTCCCTCCGTCCAACTGCACACTTCTTCAGGTTGGCCGTGAGCCCCACCTGCCTCAGGGACTCCAGGACTGCGGCCACCCGCTGCACATGCTCCGCCCAGGTGTCACTGTGGATGATGCCAACCACAGTGACATCCAGGTAGGCGGCAGCATATGCAGTGTGTGGATGCAGCTCCCAGTCCATGAAGCGTTGGAAAATGGCTGGAGCTCCAAAGAAGGAAGCGTGACAAATTGGTACAACCCGTAGGGAGTGGAGAAGGCTGTTTTTTCCTGGGAATCTGCCAGTAGCCCTTGGTTAAATCCAGTGTTGTGAAAAACCGAGCAATCCCTAACCAGTCCAGGAGCTCGTCGACCAGGGGCACGGGGAAGGCATCAAACTGTGACACCTCATTTACCTTGCGGTAGTCGATGCAGAACTGTATAGACCTATCTTTCTTCACCACAAGAACCATGGGGCTACACCACCCACTGTGGGACTCTTCTGTTACTCCCAGGTTTAGCATTTCAGCCAATTCCCTCTGAACAATTAGCCTTTTATGTTCAGGCAACCTGCAGGGCCTTGAACGTACCATCACGCCTGGGCATATTTCAAAATGGTGCTCTATGAGATTGGTATGGCCGGGCAGGAGGGAGAACACATCTGCAAAATGCTGCTGCAGTGCAGCAACATCCGCTCTCTGGGCCTGTGTGAGATGGTTATCACAATGGATGGAGGTTGGAATGGTGGAATTTGGCATCTCCGGTCCCAACTCATCTGTCTCCTTCACCAGAGTCACCAGAGAAGCAGTCTGAAGGTGGTAGATGCTGGTCCGAACAGATTTAATCCCCAATAATTCATATAGCTCTTTTAGTGTGCAAGACATGAGCGATGTGCCCTGGTCAGTCAGTATCTCTTTCGGGATGCCGAAGCAGGAGATGACCTGAAAGAGCGCCTGCGCTGCACTCTCTGCAGAAATGGTGCACAGTGGCACTGCTTCAGGATATTGCGTTGCATAATCCACCAGAACTAATACACAGTGATGCTTCATTACATCACAGATCAAATTTTGTTGACCATTAGGTATGGACGAGGTACATTGAACGTGACACGTGAAACAAAGACAAAAGGAGAACATATAACATTTGCAAGGGGATGATGAAATGAACATAATATATACCAAATTCAAAAGAATGTATTCATAATTTATAATAAATATTTATATAATAAAAACTTTTTTAAAACATACAGATGTTAATATTAACTGTATGTGTCATGATGTTTTCTGCAGTCTTGTTTGGATTGACCCACCTGTTAAGGAGGAGATACAGCACATACAGACATAGACACATATAATGTGATCATTAGAGTAACATTTTACAGTGTCCCAATTAGTTCTTTTTTTTTTAAAATATGTGTATTATCACATGGGCAATATCTATGATTTTCAGATTTCAGGCAATCTTGGATTGCAAAAGAAATACAAAAAAAAACAGAACTTCAGTGTCATAAGTAGCTCATCTGGCTTACTGTGACTCTTGTCTATATCGATTTACAAGGTACTGTAATCTGTGAAATACAGAAAGAGTGTGATATAGTAGGTTTCCTTGTCATTGTGGCTATATTGCACAAACTATCAGGATGAAAATCCAGTGAGAACAATAAATGTGACCTTGACCTTGACCGTGAGCACAATATGGATGAAAACCCACTAGGTGATCAAATCTGATCAATACTCCAGGAGGAGTAGTGAATCTTGTCAGCTGTGGATGGATGGACAAATGACAGAGACCTAGCCAAGGCATGACTTCATCGGTCATGCTTGTCTTATTAGTGGAGATACTTTAAAAAGTGGGCAATATATTTGTCAGCTAAAAAAAAACTCCACTTTAATATCGTCCTGATTCTTCTTTTTCTTTTAACTGCTCCCTTTAGGAGTCGCCACAGCAGCTCATCTGCCTCCATCTCACCCTATCCCTAGCATCCTCTTTTGTCAAGCCAGACCTCTCTCTGCATGTCCTCCTTCACTACATCCACTAGCACACAGAGCCTGTTTCAGGTCCTCCCTCTCAGCTGCATTTCTGATTCCTTCCACTGTTTAATAAGATCTTGACTGCTTTATTTAAAATCCAATACAGTGGTGTACAGAGGCAAACTGGGAAAGATTGTGCCGTTTTCCAAAATGTGTGGACCCACTATATGCCGTTACAGATCTATCTGTAATATGTTGTCCAACACGTGTAATTCAGATAGCTTACAGTTCCATAAATGTTATCTTTTTTCTCAATTCAAATGACTCCAAATGACACACAGATCAGATTAGTTCTCAGCATTTTAGGCAGTTTATTTGAAAAACACATACAAAAAGATCATATACAAGACAATAAATAAAAAAGAGACAGAACAGTTTGGGTTAAGCTATGCAACTTTTTGCATCATCATTAGTAATAAATACAGTACAAAATCCACCCAGAGTGAATCTAAAGATTTTCCACAATATTCACTGATCATGTTATTCTTCATTATGATTTAGCTATTGCTTTCATATTATTGATACATACTTCTACTTTTCTATAAAATACTCAAGATCATAAAACATTGCGCGGTTACAGCAAAACAGCAGTGTGTTGTACAAAGATGGCCACTTCCCTTTTTCACTGGCAGGTTAATAATCAACATTTTTTCAGCAGCAAAGAAACATCTGAAATATTCAAGAAGGTACAGCATCATATTAAACACATCTACAGAGCTACTCCCACATACACATAGGAAAACCTGAGAAGGACATGCATTAAAAAGCTTGTGCTTTAAGTTCTACTGTTCATTCCGGTTCATCAGCTTGAGTTAATACTATGGCTACTGTCCAGTTCGCTCTGGAGTTATGGGGTACACTGTGGAGGGCACGGGGTAAGGCCAGTGAGAGCACGAAATGAAATCATAATAGTAAGACCAGCCAGCTTCATTCCAATCCAATACATGTTATAATAATTTGCAGGATTAGTAGAGTATTAATAAGAAATGCACACCGAAAACGTAGTTAGCTTATTATACCCAGGTGTAAAACATCTATATTGTATAACCACAGTACACCAGAAGTTTGCTCAATAAGATCAATGGCTCAAGTTAGCATGTTAGATATACGTCCCATAATCCCACACAAAGCAACTGCCAGCAACAAATAATACAGCTTGTAATGTGGGTCGTAAAGAGAAGCACTAAATTGAGACCCAGATATGATTTATATTGTGGTCAACTTAAAACATGGAAAAACTAAAATAAATGTGACTGATTATGACAACAGAAGCGAGCTAAGACAAAGAAAAAACAAAAAAAAAAGGGCTGCACCCCGACATCTGCTTTGCATCAAAGCAGGACGATGTCTAAAAAGTAAAACATTTATTAAAAAAAGAAAAATCGAGAGATGATATGAATGGAATGTAATCCAGATCAACAGCACCATGCTGGCTAGAAAAAATGTGTCGGGGGAAACAACCCCAGTCGATTTTTCAACAAGTTTCTTTTTTTTTTTCTCTCCTCTGAAAAAAGAAAACACAGACGGCATGCAAAAGCATCCCCACCGACCAATGCATAATGAGGTATTCTTTTTTTAATATTTTGTGTTATTTTAAATAAATATATTGATTAAATTGCAAAGTTATGAGATAGAGACATTAAATATTCCACCACAATAGCTAGCTAGCTACAGTTAGTAATAAATAATGATTGTTAAATACTTAAGGCATCTTTAATCACAGCATTCTATGTGAACTAGCAAACCTCCATTTTCATCCATCTGTAGTTTTTTGGATGGAGGTTTCATACGAAAAGAAAGGAAAAAAACAAACGAAAAAAACAAACGCAACACAAACAGT
Organism: Etia nguti; assembly: GCA_015106755.1. Lineage (NCBI taxonomy): Eukaryota > Metazoa > Chordata > Actinopteri > Cichliformes > Cichlidae > Etia > Etia nguti. The sequence goes on from VUQG01020357.1 coordinate 4,433, forward strand.
CAAGTTACCCTCCAATAATACACAAGGAAGCATGAAAATATTCAACTGAACTGGAACACAAATTCTAGGACAAGAAGAACCCACACCACCAAAACAAAAAAAAGAAAAAAAAAAATCAGGCAACTCCATATTATAGTGCATTTACAAAACACAAGCTACATTAGAACAACAATAAATATGTTTTTGCAGCATTGCAGCTTTTTCTTCACTATGGTTAAAGTGGACAAGGACTTGGCATATTAGTACCATGTCCAGATTGGCATGTGAGCAAAAAAAAAAAGAAAAAGAAGGAAGAAAGAAAGAAAGAAAGAAAAGAGTACAGGCAATAAAAAAGAAAGAACGAAATGGCAGGGAAAAAAAGACAATTAAAACAAAATTAATGTTAAGAACAATTGTTTGGTATTTTTCAAATGGATGGCTTTTTCTCCCTTTCACTCTCCTTCAAGTGAACTACGCCAACATGGTTCATGCATGATATAGAAAAACAGCTTCTATCACTGAACGTATCACAGTTGTTCTAGCAATACCATACACTACGACCATGGGTGGAGAGGGGGTGGGGACAGTCATACACATTCTAGCACATATCACAGGCAAACTAGTTTGTATTGTCCCTGTAACACCAGACACAGTCTTTTTTTTTCTTCTTTTTTTCTTTTTTTTTTTAAATCAAACAGTGGGAGCAACTCAGATTGAAATGAAAGGAGCCGATACACAACAGAGGCCATTCACTGGATATAGAAATCACATGTGCTTGTTCGATAGGCAATAAGGTTCTGGTGATAGGTAATACAAATGTCAGGTACTCTGATGGCAAGACTCAGGCACTGCATCCTCAAGCCCATGCCGGCCTCTCATGATCACGATCGTGCCATGAGCGAGGCCACAGAGAGGAGTTGCTGTTAGACACGGATCCACCAGCAGCTCTTTGAGTCCTAATCACAGCTGTTAGGAGCGCAATGCTTCGCTGGCCCGTGATCAGTGTCTAACGGCAACTTTGGTCTACTCGGGATGAGTGGGGAAGGGTGCGGGGGAAGAAGTGGGGAATGGGGTATCAGGTGCATTCTTGTCCTCCTCTATGAATGAGTGGGATCATCAGAGTCATAATATACGGTTCACATGCACAGACACAGTCCCTGTTTCTACTGCTCCACAATATTAACGACACAGCCCAAGCCTGCCATACAGCATGCACATCAGAGGCCTCTGCTCTAGATTATAGAGGCCCGACTACGACACTACACAGATCACTGGAAGCCATGCCTGCAGTTAGCGTTTTTAGCATCAACTCTGATGGCATCTACTAACTGTAAATCCAAAACCATGTTAGACAAGAAAGAGGGATTTTTGGCCTTTTTACATGACTAGCTCTTTCTCTGGTTGCCTACGATTAAACACACTGAATATTCTTACTGTTAGAGCTGTATTCACCCTCTCTGTAGGTTTATTTTTCACAAACATATTTCTCAAAAGGCTTTTGCTTGCTACACAACACTGTTACTCTGTAAATACTTATTCAGTACTATACTCCATTACACCACAAGCGTTCAGCTACAAGAGTTCACACCAAACAACCTCATGCTAATCATTTGATAATGTTCTGTACAGATGTGCTGAGGGCTTGGGCAGAGTGCAGCTTCAAGGATTTTTCACAGGCCTGGGGAGAGGGATGGGGCAAAGGGTTTGGTTATAGTGGTAGAGAAATGGCCTTGATACACCACACTGAGCTGGGGAGGTTGGTCGTCAGAGTACCCTTTCTCTTGGCGGCTGTATGGAGAAATGTACACAATCTGACAGAACTGTGTGAAGCCTCAGCACATCTGTCCATACACGTCCACTCCTACCTTTAACATCCAGCCAAGTCCATTAAACCGAACCTCAGTCCAGGCGCCTATCTGTGCATCAACCCCCCGTCCCTCGTTGTATTGTAGGTGAGTGTGCTTTGTTGATCCCTCTGTCACAGCTGTCTCAGAAGGCAGGCTCGTTGAGTGATGCAGAGGGGAAGAGGGGTGTTTGGCAGAGCCTCTCCCCCTGGAGGGAGGGCAATGGAAAATTAACAAGACCAAGATCCAAAGCTGCAGAAGTCAACAGGAGCTATCAACTGTCGGGGGTCAGCTGAGTCTCAATGTCCACTCTGCAGATGGGGCATTTCCTGCTGGTGGCCAGCCACTGGTCCACACACGCCTGGTGGAAGAGATGCATGCAGGGTAATCTCCTGAGGAGACAGGAGAGACAAGGTCAGGAGTTTAAAACAAGCGTAAAAGCATCCTTCCAAAATGTCAAGCTGTCTAACAATCCCAGGGTTTTACGGTATAAGTGGCTGACTGATCACCAAATCTAGACAAAGGTAATTTTCCTGGACAAAAGAATATTCACAGAAATGTTGATTGCAGACAGTGCACACCACTGCTTTCTATTTTACAACTACAAGATAAATTGACACATCTTGAGAAGATGTTAAAGAGCAATTTCCCTGCAGTTAAAGTTTTTTTCATTGTGTGCCAATTACCTGCTTTTAAAGTACAAATTAATCACTGCAAGATTATTTACATACAAAATCTGAATTTTCTAATGTTTTCTAATGCATTTACTTATGCATCTGAATGAAGATTGGTTTTTTTTCATCTGTCTACAACAGTTGAATCAAAGGAGTTAAATTAATTTGATATTTCACTAATTGTTAAAGGGAAAAAAATACCAAAAAACACTGAGCTGCTGCTTTGTCAGGGTGAGAATTTGCTGTTTCTCTTCACCAGTGAGTGAAAGTAACTAAAGCTTTTGACAATACAAGCGCATCATTTTCTCAAATAACAAAAACAAAACTATAAATGGACATTTATATGATTTTTTTTTTCTTTTTTTTCCTCTTTACACCTTTTTTCACACTTTTAGCTTCAATAATATTTAATATTTAAATATGGTTTCCTGCTTGATGTGAACACCAGAAGTGACAACAAGCTTCAACCTTCAGCTCAACTAACAGCTGGATAAAACAACTGTTGTTGCTCTGCTTTGTTACACAAACTTCACGGTCTTTAAGTCTTCCACATGCGTATGATTCATAGGTCTGTCATACCCAGGAATCCATTTGTATCCAGAATAAATCCAGCCGTTGGACTATGATTCACGCTTGACATCTTAAAGCAGCTCACATTTGACTTTCATATGTGTGGGGAAAAAAGCTTAAAATGAACTTTGTACGTCATAAGGAGGATATCTGTGTTTGAGGTACAATAATGATATATTTACTGTGGGTGTTCCCTCATATCAAATCACCCGATATGTATTTTAGGACCACATGTGCCAAGATTTACTTGTGTCATAAATAATGGAGGATTTTCAACATAAAACCAGAGCAAACGTAACACAATCAAGCTGAGATGTTGGGTGTGTGCTTTAAGTAGAATTAAAGTCTACTACCATATAACAGCTCCATCCCTCCCTTAAATGCAGAAAATTCTGTTTATTCTTGTCTCCTTTCCGCCTATTCAGTGGGTAAAATAATTTGCTCTGTCACTTCTCCGGCTGAACACATCACAACACCGGACACACATCAAAAGATTTTGCGAGAAGCTAATGCTGCCCGGTTTTTAAGATGAGGTGCTGGGAGAAATCCAGTGATGGGATTTTAAGACATGAAGCTTTTTAACTTAGGTGGCAGAATCAGTTTAGGCTTTAGAAATGCTTAGATCCTGTGTCTTTATATCCAGTTTATGGGAAAGAATTGTGGTTAAGGATAAATTAGTAAATTAATCTCTGAGGACTAATCAGCAGCAAAAGCATTTACCCTGACAGGCTTTGGGAGAAATTGTGCTCACAGCATGGAAAAGCACATATTATGGACAAATGAGACATGTTGCAAGCATTTTCTGTCCAGTGTAGCCAAGCAAGAACAAGACCAGCACAGGAGCAGTTTGATATAAATTCTAATTAGAGGGCAAGTTGATTAAGCAGGTCTCATTTTTTAGAGGGGTAACTAAACCCAGTTGTCTGTGAGGGTAATTCAATTAGTTTTGTGGGTATTAATATAGTCATGAACCCAAGTTAAGGGACACATTTAAGTTTAGTTAGGAGATGAGCAAAGTAATTCCAATTCCTCCTGAGAGGGACATGAATGTCTAAATTGAAATTCAATGCAATGCATCCAAATCCACAAATCAACCTCAACCTGCTGTTACAGGCAAAGTCACTAATCATCTAACTGAACCACAGTGGTACATTCACTGAATGACAAACAGACTGATAATGCGATACTATTTCAGGATGTGAGAAACAAATACATCCTTCTAGGAAAAAAAAGAGCTTTTATGCGCAGCCTACATCAACATCTGCATAACCAACCAAAGAAAAAGCAGTACCTGACATCCTCGCCATCCTCCAGCATCGACAGACATATGGTGCATTTTTCATCGGTGTCAAGCTCCTCATCATCCAGACACATCTTCAGGTCCTGTGGTATTCTCTGCGCAGATAACCACACAAGAGCAAACACACTTTAATTACTGAAGTGTGCAGTGTTTATGCCACAGGGGTCTCTGAGTCAGCTCAGGCAGAATAAAAAAAAAAGTCTTTGAATTATACTTCCCAGAAAAAAATAGACATCAAGATGGAAATGACTCAATTACTCCTGCTCACTCAAAATGTACCAAATAATCTTGCATTCTGAGTATTTGGGTCATATTTGGCATAGACGTTTCTTTAAATTCATTCCACGTACATATCTGCAGACAGCTGGATGAGTCATCCAGCGCCTTGAACTGTGAACACTGCAGCCCTCTCTCGCTAATCTGGCAACGGAAATTAGTTTGACCTTTGAACTACAGTGACAGACGTGACCTTTATTCCACTCTCGTCTTTGCTCTTTGATCCTTTCAACCTGCTGCTGCCTTTCGCTATCCCTTTCTTTCGCATCTTCAGTTCTTCCCCTTTACCGTACAACATCAAAAAGGTATTTTTAATCCAGCTAGGAGCTAAAGAGTCTCCAGCCCTACCTTTTTGTACTTGTGGGGGAAAGTGAATCTCTCAATGGTGGTTTGGACCGCTCCACGGTTTACGCTGCCCAGTCTGTCCTCCAGCTGCAGAAGCTCCTATGAAAAAAATCCCAGTTACCTTAAATTATTTTTAATGGAAGGACCTTTCTGTATTTTCCCACTAAAACGACAGAAATAAGTATGCACAATAAAAAGATATAAAAGCGTGTAATGTAATCAAATCGGTCCCTTAAGGAACAGGACACCTTGCTCGAAATGAAAACAAATGGCATGAGATTAAAGGCAGCTGGACCGTTTAAAGCATCTGGAGCCCTGGGTAATTGGAAATAAGAAAATAAGCTACACACTCAAGCCTATCCAGAGATTGGTCACAGAGAAAACAATGATAAATTAGTGTAGACTGGTGCATCTGCTGAGGAGAGCGAGGAAATAGACGCACAAACCTCATAGCTCTCTCTAACTGCAGATGCGTGGCGGGAGGGGTTGAGACTCTGCAGAGCCAGCAAGTGCAACTGGGGATATGGGTAGTTTCTGATCTCATGGACAACCTAGGAGATGACAGATGAAAGAAGCTAGCGTCAGCTCTGCAGCAGAAATCAGAAAGAACAATAGGGACACGGGTCATCCCCGGTTGCTGGGTGTTGAGATTAATCTCAGAAACCAGGAGAAGAGTCGCCGTGAGTTCATCGAGATGAACATGACTGATCGTACGAAGGGAAAGGGGAGCTCACCACTTGCGTTGAGGCATTGTTTCTAGGGAAGTGGTGCATCCTAGGAGAGGTCAGGTAGTGCTGATAGTGCTGCGGCAGCGGGTGGATGTGATACTGGTGGGGGGGAAGCCCAGCGTCCACACTTAGATCCCTGGACAGAAACGGAAAACACAAATCAGCCAGTGGAACACAGCGAGGTCTCTGGAACACAGAGTTTCGATAACAGCAGACTTGTGTACTTCTGTAGATGCTCGATGGGTAAATCTTTTAAACGGTGAGATTGCAATATGATTAAAAAATAATATATATATATATATATATATATATATATATATCCCCATATCAGGTCAGATACAACAGATTTGATTACATGAAAATTGGTTATCGTGCAAGCAAATGTGTGAGAGTTGTGGATAGATGGTTAATATTATAAAAGTAATCAATACAGGTGGACCAGCAGAAGGTAACTGGACAAATGGCTGTAGCACACATAGCTAAATTAAGGGATGAGCTACTTAAATAAATACACTAAGAAGAAGTTTGGGAACTTCTTGATTCTTTGGGTCATTATTTTGTGTTTTTTTGTCTTTGTAATTTGTACTCTGTGATTTCACCCAAGACTCCCATTGACAAGAATGCTACAACAGCAATTTATTTGCTTTTGACTCTTCATCTTGAACTCATTCATTCACATCTAAAATATGTCTGTAGCTGACATTTATCTTATGGTCAAAGATGAGCTGGTAAAAAATTGTTTTCACATTACGAAATACGGTGTCTATTGATGAGAAATTTTAACTTTTCCTCTAAAAAAAAAAAATTGCTTTTTGCATCTATGGCACTGCATGTGTCGTTGAGAGAGATGTACTGCTTACCAGTCTGTGCCCTCAGCCAGGTAGCGGGGCTGCTGAACCACAGGCTGCGGAGGGACATGGAGGGGGGGAGCAAACTCATAGCCGGGTCGCAGCCTGTGGGGTTGGTGAGGAACTCTCTCTGGGGTCCGTCTACTAAGACAAATAACTAAGCATTTGAAAACATCCCGGAAAATAAGAGTTTATCATTTAAATTTAAAATGTCACTGCATAACTCCAGTAGTTACCAACGAGGTGCTTGAACCAAATATTTTGTCTTTTCCTTTTTTTTTTTGTACCATAAAGATGTGTGGATACCTGGAGGGTGGCAGGATGTGTCGGTGCTGGGCCTCGAGGATCTGCTGCTGGAGGAGGTATTGCTGGTGTAATGCCTGAGGTAGGAAGGGAGGGGCGGGGATGTCCTGGAACTGGGGAGCGGGCAAAGGGTTGAGGGGCGAGTGGAGCGGAGGGCCGTGTTGGTGGCTGGGTGGGGCCAGGTGGGGGTTAATGCCTGACTGTGGCTGCCCTGGGTGGGGCATGGGGAAGTCCATGGGCAGCTGGGCCTGAGGACCTAACTGGAAGTGCCGGCAAGAGGTAGCATGGCTGTGCTGCTGCTGCTGTTGTTGTTGTTGCCGGTTGAAATGGGATCCTGTGGAGTATAAGGAGAAGTTGTCAGGTACCTGAGGGGGGAAATTAGTTGGAATTAATAGTAGGTGAAATGTGGTGTCACTGTGTGTGAGATATAGCATGTTAATGAAGCCCTACCTCTTACCTAGGGTGAAAAATACTTCTGTGGGGGTGGGAAAATGATGGTTACCACAAGTACCATGAGAATGAAAACCATTTTTGGTGCTCCACACAAAGCGCAAGCGTTCATTTCTTTAAATGTATTCCAGCCCCTGGATCGACTCCTCGTTTTCACAGACAAAGGAACTGGATCAGAACAGATAAACTGTACCCATATACAGATATCGACGCAGCTCAGTTCTTGTAAATTCTGCAGCTGACAGCAGGTCAGTGCACTCAGAGGTAAACCATTATTACCTCACTGCCCGTAAGAAATACATTAAACTGTTTCTCTGCCAAGTCTCTATCTATACAACTGTAAAGAACAATTTGTTCCATAAAAAAAATTAAACTAGACATTAAATTCACATTATAAATGTGCTCTACTGAAATCAGCTGTCTCTCTGCGTTATACACTTCCAGTAAAGCTCTGCTATTCTTCTCCCATATGAACATTCAAGAGTTGACAGGAAATAGCTTGAATGCTTTTTTTAACTCTCTCCAACCACAGCTATTTGGCAACTGCAGCGAGCAGACTGCTGTCGAGACTTGACAAGGAGTGGAAAATAAAGACATAGGCTAGCTTGTGCTGTGTTGCAATATGGTTTTAATACCCTGGTTAAGCTTAAGGAGACCTTTTTGTATCATGGCGGGACTGAGAATAATAAAATTTAGCTTTGATCAGATTGTGGGGGGAGGGGATCTCTGCCAAAGGGAGCCACAGTTATGCTCTGCCATGTCTGACTTTTAAACAGTTTCTTATAGAAGTGCAAAAGACAGGACTACTTTGCTTGTAAACACTTGATTTCTTCCAAAAAAAATAAATAAATAATAATTTATGAAGAAAAAGGCAAAGTCTACATTGCATTTACTCGGAGCACGCTTGAAAAATGCAGGTCGAATTTAAAATACAGGAAAGACAAGCAGTGCGGCTTTCCAGATTTCGCATTTCAGCTTGACAGTTCGTCAGCGTAGCCGAGCAGACAAGATATGACCTTGCTGCCGTGGGTCAAAGGCTCAGGGTCTAGACTGCAAGTAGCACACTGCGTTTTCAAGCGTCTCAGTGAGAACGATCACCATGAATGACAGCAGATAGACTCATTCAGGGCCCTGCGATGAAGTAAGCGTGGAAATCGTCTATCTTTGTCACAGCAGGAGAGGAGGTGGGTAGGTGGGTTGGTGGGGACAGGGGTGGAGGGTGGGGAAGGGGAAGGAGGGGGGGGGGGGCAGGGGGGGGCT
>VUQG01020359.1:0-34036 GCA_015106755.1 Etia nguti
TTTGTCTTGGTAGGTTTACAGTTGTGCCATACTCCTTCCATTTCTGAATGATCGCTTGAACAGTGCTCCGTGGGATGTTCAAGGCTTGGGAAATCTTTTTGTACCCTAAGCCTGCTTTAAATTTCTCAATAACTTTATCCCTGACCTGTCTGGTGTGTTCTTTGGACTTCATGGTGTTGTTGCTCCCAATATTCTCTTAGACAACCTCTGAAGCTGTCACAGAGCAGCTGTATTTGTACTGACATTAGATTACACATAGGTGCACTCTATTTAGTCATTAGCACTCATCAGGCAATGTCTATGGGCAACTGACTGCACTCAGACCAGAGGGGGCTGAATAATTACGCACACCCCACTTTTCAGTTATTTATTTGTAAAAAATGTTTGGAATCATGTATGATTTTCGTTCCACTTCTCACATGTACACCACTTTGTATTGGTCTTTCACGTGGAATTCCAATAAAATTGATTCATGTTTGTGGCTGTAATGTGACAAAATGTGGAAAAGTTCAAGGGGGCCGAATACTTTTGCAAGCCACTGTACATATAACACATATGCACTTATATACATATACATGCATATACATTAGAAAGCATTCTTTAATAGAAAGTCACAACAATTTATCATGAAGTGATAAGGCTGCCTATGGAAAATGCGACCAAAGAAATGAAAATTTTGTCATTTTATCCCAAGATTCTTTTGTAGCATATCAGCTGATAAGAGCTTACGCGTGACAAGAAATAAGCACAATCGAAAATTCGTCTCAAATACAGCGACAGTTTCACCGTCTCTGCAACAACTGCTTTGCAAAGAAGAGCCTTGGATACATCCCGCTGTCCAGTATAAACTGCCTTAGCCTGAGCGCTTTGAAGTGATCAATTCTACCAAAACATGCATGATCATGAGATACTGCTGTACTGCCATAGCAGTAGAGATCAATTCATCAGCAGGTATCTGAGCACGGCGAAAATGTTTTATTGTGCAATATGGTCGACGATGAAAAAGGCAGCGCTGGATAACGTCCAAGTTTCATCAGGCTGGCAAAGGTGAAAAAAAGCATTTCTGCTGATAAAGAAAAGTTTGCTGTAAGAGCATGGATCATTTTCCCTCTCCCACATCACTGTACTGTTCCCAGCACTCGCCCCATCAGCACTCAGACAGTCATTGACGTGGACCACATAGAGAAGCAGCAATCCTGTGGTTCAAATGAATAATTCAACCATAACCAATAAGCCAACGTTCCAACGCTCAGCCCGTGACACAAAAACGATAGCATCCCCACTTATGTCTGCTGAAATTACAGAGATTAATAAGAGCACACAAACATCGGCACGCTGACAAACAACTGCCGCCATGTTTGATTTGCATGGATTTGGGAGAGGAATCTATTTAAACGCTGTTTACATGTGGCTTCTGAGGCACAGGGCAATATGACACACAGTCTCAACACCCCTAACTTTCTGGCGGTTGATCTGATTAGCTGAGGATGCGTTATACTTCTTAAGAGCAAACTCATTTTATTTTAAGGAGAAGCAAAGCGTTCTGTGTTGTCAGCGATCACAGTGGATGAAGATGGCCGTAAAGACACAAGATTTGGAAGTTGCACTGAATGCAAAGTGAAGCTGAGGCTGATGTTAACATTTCGCTGGTATCAGGTCATAAACCGGCGTATTGGACTTGTTACATTTTTGACTGATGATGGCGCTAGAAAGAAAATAAAGGAGTCTCCAAAGTTATTACAAATCATCCTGAGGGGGACATGAATGGATGACTGCATCATTTTTCATAGCAATATTGAAACTGAAGAGTTGCCAGGACATTTTACAGAAAGTCAAAAAATGTCAGCCTCAGAGCAGAAAGTCAAAGAATAACCAGAGTTAGTAAGGATCCTTCTGAGGGGCCACCAAAAAACAAAAACAACATAGTCTGTGCTAACTTTCCCTCACGGTTGTGTGATGGATTGATCAACACTGGTTAGCGTGAACGCAACAGCTTTCCAATCAAGAGTATCTTTTATCTTGTTTGCTCACTAATGCTATAACTAATTATTATCATAATTATTGAATTCATATTAAATTGACTTTTCCATGCTACAGGATTATGGGTGCTATAGGTCATGTATTCCATGACTAGCTGGCAGGTGCTTGTTGCAGGAAATCGATCGGAAAGCGGGAGCCGCACCAGAAACCTCCTTGTGATTGCTTTGCTCACTAGCTAATTCCTGCAGTTGCCATTGGTTTGCCTGGAAGACACTGACTTGTCTGCAAACACTTGCCAACTATTTGCTGAGTGCGATGAAAACAGGAAATGTGAAACACTCGCCTTCAAAGTAAAAGCTGTGCCTTGCTGTTGACACAGACATTTTTCAAGGGTGAAACCTTTACTTTAAAGGCAGTCAACACTTCACGCTTTCACTACCCCTCAGCGAGTAGTTAGTGAGTGTTTGCAGAGTAACTGGTGCTTTCTGTGCAACCGTAGCAATTTGCTTGCAACCAAAGCAGCTGCAGTTAAGCACCCTATATCTCATTGAGATCAATTTCACCTAGCAACCTATCCTAGAATAAACATTTTCCTTAGCAGCTAGAGGTTGCCAAAGTCTCTAGGCCCGTGTGACCCGGGCCATTTTACTTTAGTTGATATTTCCTGACTCATGTTCACTAGTTGTCATAGGTAAGCTGGTGTAGCATTTATTTTTTCATGTTTAAAGGGGTAAATAAATTCCTTGCTGTCTATTTCTTACTTTCTCTGTGCTTGGCCAGACAATAGACAGTTTTGGTGGGAGGTTAGCGCTACATTAACCCGGTCCTTGTACAACAACATCACTCTGCCAAAGACAGTGGATATTAGTGAATTTACAAGTAATGCGATTTAGCAGTTAGAACATGGAGAAGATCACCCAGCCCATCTTTTTAAAGGTGAGGATGTGTTTGATTGTCTGTTGTTGATTATTACAGGTAATAATTTAGGTACACTTCATCCCTCAATTTAAAAATTAAAGGACAGTTAAAAAAAAATATGTACATACATTTACTCTTTTTATCACACAAACAGACAATTTGCAGATGAAAATGCTGACTTTCAACTTTGATGACGCTGTAAGTGATGTGAGAAAGGTCCTGCTGCATTGTTCTTGCATTCTTCATTTATATGGATTACACAGCAGGAAGCTCCGAGGGCTCGTTGTCCCCTGGGCCTTAGATTTTTAAACCTCTCTTAGGGTCTTTTTAAATGGAAGTCGTTTGTTCTCCATGTGTCTGTGCGGGTTTGTTTTCACCCTAAGGATGTATGTTAGGTTGTTGCCCTTGACTAAGATGCTGGCCTTAGCCCAGGAGTTGCTCCCCAGGAGCTTCCCTGCAGCTGCATAGTGCTCATACATAGGTGAGAAGGGTCAAATGCACTGGAAACATGAATCCACAGGGGCTAATAGCCATACAGCATAAAGCCTAAAATTAACTGACACAAAGCATAAAAGAAGAAGCCTCTATATAGTAGATAAAGGGCGGAAATACCTGCAAATAATGTGTTGTTCTCTTCTTTTTTCCAAGGAAAAGTTTGAAAAAATCTGGGGCTGTAGGCTTTGTGTAATTGCATCCATCTAAGAATTCCAGGGTTTTTAAAGTTCAAGCTAAAGCAGAATATAGAGACAAGACGGACACTTTAATGGTAATGGTAGCTGACAGTGTGATTAGCCACTGACAGCACCATTAGCCAGGAAAGTCACCCACTTTAAGGGTCGCGCTCGCTTACTTTCTTTTACTTTCTTGTGGCACCTCTGAAGCTCGCTGTTACCTGAAATCAAACATTTTTCCATCTTTACACAAGAGCAGCCTGCAAAGTGCTAGCGATGTGTTCAAGGATGGCAACGCTGAAAGGTGCTTTTGCTCCTTTAGGCGTGTCAATTTCTGATATTCTGACATAACATTCGGCGTTATTGATACAGGAAAGCCGCATGCAAACCGCGAACAGCTCAACTACTGTAGGCTGCGGTGAAACCAACACGCTCAGAACAGCCAAACACTCCAGCTATGGATCAATATTGCTTTCTCTTGACAGGGAGTGATTGATCACAGACCGACATGAGATTTCAAGATGAAAACAGCAGGTGTCTTCTCTGGAGGAGGATGTCGAGTAACAGAGCAGTGCACCCGCTGATGAAACCGACAGGCCGGCAAAGACATAGAAACCAGAGACTTCACTCGCCCACGCACCTTACGTGACTAGAGAGACTCAATTGAAGAGCCGGAGACTGTGGATGCAGCAGCTCTTGCCGCTGCTGATGCCTTCGAAGTCTGTTACACTGATCTCCCGCTGTTCTGAAATGATTTTCAGTGGAGTTTTTTTTTTTTCAGCTTTGTTTCAGTTGCAGAGGGACATATACCCAGACCAGTGTGAAAACGAGGCCCCTTTCAGTAATTATGTGGCTGACAAAATGTCAGATTAGATGCTTATAGTTGGTGGCCTCATGTTAAATTTAATGATTGTTTGCCAAGGATTTTAATGTCATACAAACTAGAAGATTTCTATCATCCTGTACATGAAAAAAGTTATAGTTGGACTAACTCTGACTTTTTACATTTTTTTCTCATTTGTTTTTTAACAGTCAAAATAAATACAGCACTTTTTCCCCCGCGCACACATCCTTAACGTCTCTTTAGTGCTTCAGCAATGGCCTGATTTAACATAGCATTCCGCTATCACAGCATCCACGACTGATAAGGCACTCTTTTATCACAATGCTAATGTTTGAAAGGGACAAAGCATGGAAAAAAAACCCCAGCAAAATATGTGCTGCACATTCATCTCTCCTGGTGACCGACTGTCTGTGTCACCCTGTTTTATGTATCTAAACAAATTTCAATGCAAGGCGCGTGCAGAGCATGAGGCACCCATTCTGGATTGATTACATGGATATCACAACCCATCAAAGACATCAGCACAGCCCCTGCCAGGCTTAAGTAATTGAGCTGCATGTTCAGACATGTTTAGGCAGGCTTTTGAAACTTCAAAAAGGTTGAAATGTCGGAGATAACATCTCCTGACATCCATTCATGCGGTGGTCTGAGTCGGCGAATGCAATGCTTTGCAGGCCTTCTAAAGGGCAGGGGTGACCACAGAGAAGGCAAAGCCATTTTTGAATCCTGACATTTCACGACAATTTGGGACAAAAAGAACAACTTCTTGTGTGTTGTCACTCAAACTGTGACCAAAATTTAGTGGGGGGGTGAAAAAATACAATTTTGTGCTGTATATCTTATATCGCCTGACATTCTCTATGCTGAAAAACCACATAAAGTAGTGCAGTGTGATGGTATCAATCTGCTTCCAAGTAAATGCAGGGTCGGTATTGATACTGATACCAATACCAGTACTTATAAAGGCAGCTTACTGTATGTAGAGGACAGCAGCATATCATTCCAATAGAAAGTCACATAAAAAGCTACCACGACGTCTTGTTTTAAAGTTTTGGCTTCAGAGAAGTTGGATCTGAAGGAGAGGGGCGGGTCTGACTGTGAAACTTCTTGCCCATTGGGTAACAACTTGTGACTGACAAGTCGTTATTCTATTTATTTATTTTTTTTAACTTCATTTGGAGAGCTTATTCTCATAAATGAAGTGCAAGAAATAATAATTACTTATAAGTTTTAAAAGGTAATACCTCTTCACTGTGGAGAATGGTAAACATCTAAATCAGGGCTTAGAAGGTAGGCTGGGTTTTCAATTTCAGGCCTTTCTGTTGCTTTATGTTATTTTGCTTAAGTGATTAGATCAGTTTCTTGTTTGCATATATAGATACATAAAGTCATGTGAAGGCAAGACTTCACATGACACACTTTCAGGTCTAATGTTTTAAGTATCAGAAACAACTCTCCTCTCTTGCAGGAGAACGACTCTCCTGGCATGGGAGAGAGCGACTCTCCTCTCTTGCATCTAAACAAACCACAATACTTCTACACAATGCTCTTTTGAATAGACGAGACTAAAGTGCAGGTGTCTGGCCATAACGCACAGCACCATGTGTGGTAAAAACCAAGCACAGCACGTCTGCACAAACGCATCATACCAACTGCCTAGCACAGTAGAGGAAGGGTGATGATTTGGGGCACAGGACCTGGGCACGTTGTAGTACTCCTGTGTATACCAAAGTTATTTAGATTCAAATGTAAAGACGTCCGTCTGACAGCTAAGGTTTGGTGGAAATTGGGTCATTCAACACGACGGTGATCCCAAACACAGCAGCAAATCCACAACAGAATGGTGGAAAAAGAAAAGAATCAAGGTGTTGCAATAGTCTAGTCAAAGTCCACACCTGAGGCTGAGTGAAATGTTGAAATGCTGTGATGGGACTGCAGTACACTAGAACAGTGTGGTGAAGAAGAGTGGGCTAAAACTCCTCCAGAACAGTGTGAGATTAAGAAAGTCATACAGAAAATGATTACCTCAACTTATTACACTTAAGTTGGTTCTATAAGCTACTAAATCATGAAGTGTACTTCGTTTTTCAAAAGACTGCATAGAGTCATGAAATCACTCAGTTTCACATAACTGTAGAGATATTACGAATAACTTCAGTTGAAAATAAATCTGTAATTGTTCTGTCTTCATCCACATCGTGCCCCAGTTATTTCACTGTGTAAACTTGGAATATGTGTTCTCAGGCTCACCTGTTCACTGTGCACAAATGCATTTTTTGATTGGTTACAATAACACGTTTAAGTTCATATTGACATCACTGCTTCTGTGCTACATGCACATAGTGCTTATAGCCCCATTTTCAAAACTGAGAAATAAACATAGTGATTCTGGTCACATCAAAAACAAGCCCTGTACATTCTGCATTTATTCAATGTGAGTCATTGTCTTAAAGCTGGTAAATTTGTGATACTTAGGAAATGGTGTTGAGCTCTGCTTTCAAATCGCTCTCGACTGGAGCTCCAGACAAATTTAATCCCGGGAATTGAATTGTTATTGCCAGAAACAGTAGAAGAACAATTGTACATTAATTTTTCTCTAGAACTTTCTGCTATTGTTTTGTTGCTGCACCCACTGACTTCTTGCATTTTGAAGACCTTTTAACTCAGGAGGATGTGCACAATCAATGCTCTAAAAGTATACAGCGCGGGATATTCACAAGAATGCAACAGAAGATTAAAATCAAGCGAATTAGATGTTTGTTTTTTAATTAAATACCTACTGTAAGTTAATTGCTTCTCCTTATTAGATAGTTTCATTTGAATCGCTTTAGAGGGCAAGAGAGAGGAAACGATAAAATAAAAATATGAAAATCAAATCATTTTTTAAAATTTTGTTTTGATTCTGTTCACTATCTCATGACAGTTCGTATTGGTCATACAATTCATTGAGAGTTGCTGTGTTTTGTTGACAAGCTTAAATTGTCACTATATCCATATCTAACATAGTGATTAGTGACTAGTGCTTTTTAATATACTGCTAATTTTCCATCATAACCGCAAGTGGATTATTATTGTTCTGTGTCTCATTTCTTTGGAGGTTTTCACATCCCACATGCTAACTTAGCCCAGCCAGAGGGCGACGTAAACAAAATCCCAGAGAGTCCCACAGGATGTAAAACATACTGTAACTGAAGTTTGGAGTCAGGCTGAAGTAATTTAGAGTGAGATGAGTTCCCACATTGAGATGGTCTCCTCCTCCTCCTTCTAAGAGCTGCGGGGTCAAGGTTGGAAGTAATCTAATAAAGCTGATTCACTGCCTTGCTGTAATATGGGGTCACAGTGTTCTTGGATGCTAGCAGGGGAAGGTAAACTGCTAATTGCCCTTGAGAAACACCACCGGTAGAGTGTTTCACATCAAGCCAGTCATGGGTTTTACTGATGGCATTATTAAAGGCCGGCAATTAAAGCTCAAAACTCTGCTGACTCAAGACGAGTGTTTGGCTTCTTTCGAATGTGACTTTCCAAATGAGTGAACTGAGAACAACGCTAAGATGCATGGCAGCACCATCCCCAATGCTGCGGGACTGCCCTTGAGGGTGCCAGTCACTCCGTTATGGAAATTGCATTGGCTACTTGTCAATGGTGATGTCTTGGGAGGCAGGGCCACCTAATTGGTTTAAAAAGTATTGCCTTGCCATTGGGGAGAGAGCGTATCAATGTTTGATATCCAGACCAAACCAGAGGATTTAAAGAGCAAGGCTAGATGAGGAGAGAACACTGTGATTATGGATGTAAATGATCCTGACATTTTGAGCCATCATATTACAGATTTTATATAATGCATGGTGAGAGCATATATTCAATGCAGAACAAGTTTGTTGCATATTAACTTATTTCAAAGACATTTATTTAGTAAAGAATGAAAACTACCATATGTCAAGATAAACAGAAATCTTTGCAAAGTTATTGCTCATAAATGAAGAGCTCTTTAAAACCCTTTAAACTTTAATTTGAAGCTTAAAAGGTCACATCTTTCCATCTCGGCTTTGCTTATCGCCTTGTTTGTTTTTCTTTAAAATCTTTGTAATTGTTTTTGGTTCTGTCCCAATGATTCTCATCCCAGAAGATACAGTGATATGTAAACTAAAGAGAAATTGATTCCCCTGCCCTTTCTCTGGATGAATTTACATGTTGGACTCAGCTAATCTTCGGTAAATTGTGGTCCAAACTTGTAAAGGTCACGGATCGGCGTACCTTACAAGCAAGAGACGCTGTCTGTCCGAGCTCATCAGCGCCTAGGGACGGCACACGGGAGGTGACAGACAGCATGGGAGTTGATCAATGTGCCGACAGCTATTAGGTAAGTGGGGCTAAAAGGGCAAGTGTGTTTAAGTGAGCCACCGAGGGAGGCATGGTTTCCATCGCTAAAATGGAACATCAGCATTGACATTAGCGATATTGTGTTTGCTGCCACAGAGCAGAGCGAAAAACACTAATGATGTCAGTGACACAGGTAAGCCTAAAGTTTAAAGACGTCAGCATTCAGAAGCTTGTTGGTTTTGACTTGAACTGATTACCCAAAAAAGCAACGTCCTTGTGTTCTTCAGCGAGGCTGATTTATTTAATTAATTATTTTATTTTGGTTCAGAAGGAACTGCCTGTACTGGTAATTTGACAGCTTCCATGTTTATGTGAGCGATGACTAAAAATACTTCATAAAATGCAAATTTGGTCACACAGGCTGTTAATCAGCTGGAAGGATGATTTAGATAACTGTTGTCAGATTTGAGCACCTGTAGATTACTCAGTAGTATGTTGGTCTGACACAGGTTTATTGTTAGATTTTTTATGTTGGACAAGGTCAAGAGGAATTGCTCTGTTGGTCACATGACATGGTCAAAACACCAACAACAAACATACTGTCTTTATATGGACTATTCATGAATTTAGTTAAATTATGTCTTGATGCACGCTCAAGGAACGCTGGTTTGAGCGCGGAGACAAGAAGGCCATTTACGTGAAAAGGGAAAGACCGTCTCTTAATCGAGGAGGGGGCCTAAGGGTACATCTTTCGCCATCTTACAATGCTGTGATTGCAGCCATTCCCCAACTCTCTGTGAATGGTACTCATGGCCATTGATCAGTGGTCTTTGATCAGTGGTTGTTGATCAGGGGTCATGACAATTTGCATATTAATGATCAAGGAACTGACCTCACTGCCCATTGTTTATTCAGTGGGCTGGTTTCAGTCATTGTGCAAATGTGCTGTTTATAAGGATGGGGAAACCTGCAGTCAGCTGAGACTGAAGAAGTCACTTGGATGAATGAAGAAACGTTTCTTTCACTGAAAACGCCACGTCCAGATGAACAGAATCAAACTTTTGGTAGTTAAATGACTAACTTTTTCAGTTTTTGGAGTTGGTTTTGACAAAAATATAAGTAAAATTCCCCATAATTTGTCTAGCGGACTCTAGCTGGAACATGTTTCAGATAACTTTATGGTCTCAGTCGCTGGTTTCAGATCAAATTGAACATTTTTAAAACCTTAGGATCAGGAATTTTTCACAATTTTCAAGCAAACCACTCAATGGCAGATTAATGCCTAACCTCTTGTTTATCTCAGGTGTTTTCCTGACTGAAGTTTGGTTTGGTTTCTGTCACGGGCTGGGTCTCTGACCCAGCGTTTTTGCCTTTTTCTGCATTTTTGAGCTTTTCATGCAAGGCTGTGTTTATATAGTTCTTGTGTTATTGTTGTTTTGGGTTTTAGGTTGCCATGATTTCTCCTTGGTTTTGTTCTGTTTTTTGTATAGCCTGTCATGTTTTAGGTTTGTGTATTCTTTTGTCAGGCTCATGTTGCTCGTGTCATGTCTCCATGCTTCCTGTTTTATTTTGAAAGAGTCCCGTGTTCTTTGGGCATTGTATTTAGCTTCACTTCCCAGTAGCGTCATCAGGTTCATGTGTATCAGCTGTTTCCTCGTGTGTTTTCACTTCCCCTAATCACCCTTGTGTGTATTTAGTCTGTGTGTTTCTGTTCAGTGATTGTCAGGTCATCTGTTATTCTTGCCTCAGTTTTCATAGTTTGTCTAGTTTTCCTGGTTTTTGCTGCTTGCAGACAAAATAAAGGCTCGCCCTTTGTTCACCTGCAACTCCTCTCTTCAGTGTCTGCTTCTGGGCCCGTTCAACAAAACACATCGGCGTACCCCGCCGTGACAGGTTCAGTGTTTTTGTTTCCCTGCCCTATGATTGTATTTTCCTGCCCTTCTCTGACCTTCATACTGAGTTTTCTTGAGTGGTTAACCTTCACCCTCCATTGTTGCTTTGCTCGTGTGTTTATATTACCGCAGCTCTAGGTAGCCACCAGGCAGTACACCATTATCCCAGCTAGCCCAACTTAAATAGCCCTACAAATTGCTGCGGTTTAGTTTCCGGTCATCATTTCTGTCTGAAGTGATAGCAGAGCTGTACGTTTGAGTTTTCCCTTTTTTCCCTTAGTCAGAGCATGGTGTATTAACTTTAAATGGAAACTAGCGTGGTAACTTCCTGTTAACTTAAACCTTAAAGCTTAAACCTTAAAGTCTGTTAAACCTCATAAATCCTCTTTTTCATGAGTGCCATGATGCTAAACTTTATTGTAACACCTGGGAGGCCAGCCACACTGGTCAGTGTATTTAAGATTAAATAAATTTGAGCTGTTTTTAACTCTCAGAAGTTAAAAACTCTCTGGAGTCTGTGACCCAGCGTTTTGAGTATTATGTCAATTCAGTTTCTTTTCTTTGCATTAAGATGATTTTAGTTTTACCCTTGTTCAGTTAGTCTCGAGTTTAGTTCTTTCTAGTGTCTTTTGAGCTTATCTGCATCTCGAGTTCATGGTGTCCTATTTGTTATTAGGTTCCTTTTATGTCTTTGTCGCGTCTTTGTGTCTGGTCCTCAGTGTGTCCTTGTGAAGTCAGTCTTGTCTCCATGTTTATTTGCCTGTCTGTTTTCTCCAGCTGTGTTCCCATGTGTCTCCATTTCTACTAATCACCCCCTTATGTATATATTGTGTCTGTCTTCGGTCCTCCTTCACCACACCCTGACATCAGTATTTCTTTAAGTTTGGTAGCTGAAGAAGAAATTGGACCTGGAAATGATTTCAAACTTAAGAGGCAGACTAGTTAACACCATCAGCTATGAACCTCTTTATTTTAGTAACACTGACCCCAAAATACATTTTAAGATTAGTTAAGCTGTATAGATAACTGATAGCCAAGTCTGATATTACCAAAATACAACACGTAGCTAGTGTTGAAAAAATAATCAGGAGGCTTAATGAGTGGTTCTCAAACCGTGCGCTGTAGGACTGTGTAGCTAACCTGCGGGTACATGTTTAAAACTAAAGTTGAATGTAGTAAAGACACAAATGTCTTAAAAAGCAGTAACTGACATAAAAAAAAATCATTTGCCTTAAAGTGAAAGGGAGAAACATTATACTGATTAATTTTTATAGGCAGGAGGATGACTTTGTTCAGTCAGCTGCACACCAATAAGAGTTGGCGGCACATCTCATATCAACACTTGCTTAGAGAGAAGTTTTGTTTTTCACCCTGTGGTTTGCTTTGCTGTGGTTGTCTTTTGCCAAATGCACTAGCAAGGTATTTCTTTCAAATACTGTATAATCTTGAAGGGACCAACACATTTCTCAGCACTGCAATCCATCTTTGGCAATTGAGAGCCCAGAGCAGTATTTCCAAATTTTAAAAAGGTCAGAAAGATGTAGAAGAAAGGGCATTCATGCCTCCCTCTCATCACCCTGTCACCGATGTGTGTTCACAACGGACAGTAAAGGACAGTAGGGTCAGCCTTACTGTTTGGTTGTGCAATGACCCCATAATGGATCTATGTGTTAACTACAGCATTTCACAGGAAATCCAAAACATGGTGAATTAATTAGCTAACTAGGCTAACCCCTTTTCTCCCTTTAACACACACAAAATTTTAAATAGCTAACTCTAATTGTTTAGTGACTAAGGGCAATTGATTCCCATGATGGATGGCGTGAGCAGTCTCCTAAGTGAGGTCACATGGAGGATAAGAAAGCTTATGCATAACGAAAAGACAGAGATACTCAGAAGAATTGTAATAGGGAAGAGACGAGTAAAACAGAACAGAAAGGACTGAAGGTCTGAAGAGTGTGAAATAAGCAAACAATAAACTCAAGGTTGCTGTGTTTCCTAGAGATGAACTGTTTGCAATTTAAAAACAAATCAAGTTGCACCAAGAATAGCAGGAAGAAATGCAAATTTAAGTATTAAGTACTAAAACTTAACAAGCTTTTATCTAGTGACCTATGATTACTCAGAAGGTTCTGATGGGGAATTAGTAACATTGTTATGACCCTAATATCATCAATATCCAATCAGACTCATGAAATTACAATACATGACAAATATTTCAAGGAGATATTAGTACATATTAATGTTATTTATAATGGAAATAATCAGCAACATGCAAGACCGTAGTTACTAAGCACTATTAAAACTTTATCTATTAATGAGTCAAAGGATAGAATCAATCATTTGTTAATAATAAGCAAGTACCCAACTGCCACTGTTCAACTGCTTGTTAATGGAAATATCTAATCAGCCAATAGCATGGCACAAACTCAGTGCAACTAGGCATTTAGACATGTTCATGATGATGGGCTGAAGTTCAAACCAAGTATCAGAACAGGGAAGAAAGGTGAATGACTTGGTTTGAGTGTTTCAGAAACTGCTGATCTACTGGGATTTTCCCACACAACCACCTCTAGGGTTTACAGAGAACGGTCCGAAAAACCGAAAATATCCAGTGAACGATACTTCTCTGGGTGAAAATGTCTGGTTAATGTCAGAGGTCTAAAGACAATAGCCAGACTGCTTTGAGCTGATAGGAAAGCAACAGTAACTTAAATACCTGCTGATTTCTGCCAAAGTATGCAGAAGAGCATCTCATGTCAAACCTTGAAGCAGATGAGCTACAGTAGCAGAAGACCACACAGGATGCCATTCGTCTCAATTAAGAAAAGGAAACTGAGCCTTTAATTAGTATGTTGCCTGGTCTGATGAGGCTTGATTTCTTCTGCAACATTTACATGGCTGGATCAGAAAGAAAAGCATGGATTAGTATAATATAAAATTCTTTTGCTGTATAAAATACAATTTTTTTGTGTACATTTTTTGTGTGCTCCTTCAATAAATCTACTGTATATACTTGAAAACAGCATCTGATAAGTAAGTTTGTAAATTTCAGCGACTTCTAACTACAAAGTTCATGCGATGGACACTCCAAATGCAAAAATGACACATAAACACATTTAAGAGTGAAAGTGCAAATGTGTTCCTAATCAGAAATGCAACAAATATCAAAATGCATACAAATAAAAAATAAATGAAAAACAGCATGCAAACAGAAAATGCTGCAAAACAAATTTACCACACCTGAAGTGCCGTGCGACACCAACGTAGCAGCGATGGGCTCAATTTGTCTGAGTGGTTATCCCATTAATGCCCAAGAGCACTTCTGGTGTAGCCATGCTTTTTGTAGCAATTTTCTATTTCCCTACTTGGAATGTGTTTAGGTTATTTGTTGTATTTCTTGTTTTTAATATTTGCAATTTCTCTCTTGTGGGTGCCCTGTTATTAGTGACCATTGTACGTAATGTACATACAAGCTGTTTTTCATTCGCTAACTGAAAATTGTTGTTACACTAGGAAAATTTCTCCAGCAAGTCACTGAGGCAAAGATCTGAATGGGAAATATCACACAGACCTGATATTTGAAGACTAACTGGGCCATTTTTACTATGCATTTAAAAGTTAACTTGTATTAACTGACTGGGCACCTAATTGACACAAATTAGCTAATAGAGCTTTTTCTTTTGGTTATATTTTTACAGATGCTGTCATTTCATTTTAATTTTCAACTTCACCAATCAATCAAAGTGTCCCATGACTGTGCAAATTCAATTTTCCTAAGAAATTTAATGAGAAAAATGGAAGAAAAGCACAAAAAAGACATTTGAAACCTAAAGTATGTCAGTTCCAAAACATGTCACTTATTTCCAAAACACAGGAGACCCAGGCTGCCAGCTTTCACTTCAATCACATAATTGGCCGGCCCCAAAGATCTGCAATTACAGCACATCATAATTAATGGCCTGCTTTCTGGAAATGATTCAACTTTTGTCCTTTCACCATCTTTTTTTTTCTTGGTCTGCAATTAAAGCTGCCACCTGAGGAAATGTGAACGCACAATTACAACCGACATAAAGCACCGGTCATCTCGGGTCAGTGTAATTTCAATACTCATCACAGGTGATGGGTAATATAGTAAAGACTGTCTCGTGGAGTTAGGCTGGCTGTCACAACACCAAACCTCTTTGCCATAATGGATGACACTGATATTAACAGAAAAGTGCTATGAGGGTGTCAAACCCACACCGAGAGCATGACATGCAATGGCACTAAGTAATGCAAGGAGAGGCTTTCTGAGCCTTTTGTTTGAGCATGTCACTCAGTACAAAATGCCACTGTTGCAGGTGTTTTCATATTAAGCAATTTAGTATTTTATCCTCACTTTATTTCTCAAAGTTCAAAGTTAAACAAGGAGCACATAAAGCAAAGTGCAAGGTTTTCATCACAGACAAAGTGCAATATTGGGGTTTCCACCAGTTTACTATAAGCCTGTAAGCTGATGGGCCAAAGCACTGACAAACAGTAAAGCGCTAACTTATTAGCATTTGTACCTATTCTTGATAACTTACTTGTGACAAATATAACTGTTTTTTGAAAGGAATAAAGAATCAGACAAATGCTATGACTTAATGTTGTTCACCTGTTCAGCTGATATCCAACAACTGATTATGACTGATTGCTTAACTAATTATATGTCAGAGAGATTAAATGCAATTCTGCGCTGTCACATTGGAACTTGCATTCACCAGATACTTAATTAGAAATACTCTGCTAGTACTGGGTTGGACCCCTGTTTGCCTTCAGAGCAGCCTTAATCCTTTGTGGCACAGATTCAGTAAGGTGTCCATGTTGGCATAATAGCATCACACAGTCTATCATCTAGAGATGAACTGATTGTGGTCTCTGGCTGGTCAATCAACCGATTCCCAGTTCTCGGTCTGGACTGGTGAACCGCTGGTCCGTTTCACGTATTGCCAATATAAGCCAGTCAGTTTCGTGCATGCAAAACTTGCGCACACCCGTGCAGGAAATTTAGTCACGTGTACACTCGCAGCCACATTGTTGTGACTGCACCTTATTTTTACAACAGAAGAAATTCCCTCAGCCCAGTGGTGTGTTTTGCTGTCAGGCACTTTGCAGAGTGAATATTGGAAGTATTTCACAGAATGTGGCACGGATTTAAATAATCACACGTGTTCCAGTTTTACTATTACTACACGAGAGTAGAAATTGCAACATAAAGGGAGAATAAAATTACCCAACAGGTCGCTCAAAACTAAACACTTGTATATAACCACATAGTGATATGCACCAGATAGAGGAACAGAAATGTTGATTTAAACTTCTGTGACAACAAAATTTGCAGTAAATCAGAATCTAAGAGAACTGCGAATTGGGAGTATGAACAAATTTAGACACAGCTCGAGTCTCATCTGACATGATGGAAAAGACTAGTACATGAGCATGAACCACATTCCTGAAGATGTTTATGCAGTGCGGGGAAAATACAGCACATATACAGAGTGGGAAATTGGAAGTGGACATTAGGTAACCAACCATTTCTACTGCTTTATTTCGCTGTAAACCTCTTACACCAAGGAGCTATGCTTCTAATTGGTATACAGTAAGAAAAACTACAAGGCACATAATTCTGCTTCATTTTGAACAGGCCTAGTTATTGATTTCTACATAATAAATGAAGCACACATTAGCATTAGTCAAGGACGCGATCACACCACCGCCTAAACCACCTGCAAGGAAGTAGGTTACAGCTGTTTAAGTGGCAGAATCAAACAGAGGTGAACAGAGAAGGGCGGTACTGCTTTTGGGTTGGTAAATTCATACATCAACACTTTGTTGAGAAGTCAAATAACGTAACAGAAGTTATAAGGATAAGCAGTGGACTGGGTTTAATGAGTGTGCTGAATGAGCGTTCGTGTAGTTGAGCGATGGTTGTTCAGCACATAATTTATTCAATGACTCGTGCTCTTCAGATTCTCCAAAATTATTTGAGCCCCGTTCTCTGCATCAGCAGTAATTTTAGCGCCTTGTTTCATGAAACTCTGGGAATAGAAACCTACTTTCCTGCAGCTGGATGTTCTGAAGGCGAAATCTACCCCACTGGAAACTGAAAGCTCTCTGCAGCAGGTGAAACATCTACCTCAACTGCAACCGTTTTCCATCACTTGCTTTGCCATTTGCGCTAAAGATTAAAGCCCTCTACTCATCAGCAGCAGTATGAGCTGTGCCCACGGCAAGTTGGAGTTCAGAGGCAATGAGTAGTCAAGGAGTACTTCAAAGAGACTTTGGTACTGATCACGTATACCAAGCCTAACCATTGCATAAGCTTTCATTGTTGCAGACCAAACCCTTTGGTTTAAGGCCTTTAAAACTTACATCTTGTATGAAAAAAAGCATTGATTTGACAGTGAAACAATAACTATGTTAATCAGGTGAGACACACAAAATCGATTGGCAAACCAGTTTTTGTAGTATCCAGATTTCAGTTTGCTTTAACCGTGCAAGTATTCAGTTTAATAGCAAAAAGATTACTGGACTACAGCAACAATGTCAGTACTGAGTTTTACAGCGTGGGGAGGTGGAAGTGATGTAAAAGAATAGACTAGCAGCCGGACAGCTGGGAAAGCAGACAGATGAGTAAATAGTGATCTTCCTTAGGCTTTATCAAACTGGGTTCATTTGTTAGACCAGTGGCTTGTAAATTGTGGGGCAGGCCTCACTGGTCAGTCATAGTGCCTCTGTGGATGAGGTGTGGAAGAGAGTGGGAAAAATCTGGAGTAAAACTAAGATGAATGCATTTGCTACAGAAAAGAATCAAACACACGTTTGCTGATGCTAACCTTAGCACTTTGCTAATGCTAAGCTATGACTTTTATATGACTGAAATTTAACTGGACTTTCCTGTTACTGTGAATGAGTAACTGTGTGCAGTTACTCGCAAACAGGTTGCCATGTTTGTTCAGCTGTCATGTTTGTGTAAATTTGTGCTGGGACTAAGAGTTGGTACAGCTATGCCTGAGTGGTAATGTGTTCCTGTCTAAAAGTGAATGTGGTAACTTTCCAGGACTCTCTGAAAGGAAACAAGACTTTACTTTTTTCTCTTAGGCAGAGTAAAAGAAACCCTAACACCACTTAACTTAAAGATTTAGGGCCTAATTAAATCAAAGCTTGCACACTGACTAATTAATGTTTGGTTGCTTGCTAGCATTATCCTGAAATGCTTTCAACATGACTATATCCAACATGCAATCTATGTAAACAGTCAATTTCATCTATATGCTTTATCAGCCTGCACAGCCTCTGAGCATTATTCAAGCTTCAAGCACAAAACCCTGGCTTGTCTCTTCCATGCTGGCCTCGGTCCATCCAGCTCAGATCAGCCATTCCATCGGATTATCATTGACAGGAAGTCTGGACCTGCTGAGAGAGGCACTTTCCCTCCTGATTCTCGATCTGACATTGGGACGGACAACAAACAAGTCTTTTCCACAGGGAGCGCAGTGCTCCATAATCCATACTGACCTTCCCTGGCTGCAATTCAGCTTTATTTTTAGTCAAGCTGAAGAGGAGAAACCTAAACACGTGTTGTTGATGCAGAGAGAGCTGCAACAATTTTCCCAGCAGGGCACAACCTTATCATCGCTTTTATTTTGATGCACAGCAAGAAAATACTGATTTTGTTCCTTCAGGCATAAACTCAAGGTCTCTTTATTACTCAAGATTACACCATATGGCCCTGATGGAAGTGCCATGAACATGTTCATGAAGAAAATACTAAGCACAATAAAAAAAATAAAATAAAATAACAGTAGTCTATGAAAAGAGCACTTAACTCTTTACACTGCTACACAGGTAATGCCCTTTTCAGAAAAGGGACATGTTATATCAGTGTGTTAAAGTATCAGTATTCTATTACTGAGACATGGGACCTTTAGATTATTGTTTTTCACAGCTTTATTTGGCCATAACAACACAATAATGACAAATGAGCCTTGGTATTTGTACAATATAATGTCCTGTAGTACATTAAGGTAAATACTGGTTGGCGTTTTCTAACCATCAACCCTCAATATTTCTAGTCACACTTACAATTACAGATGCCAAATTCTTTGTGCGGTTATTATTTGAACATATCAGTGCACCTTTACTGTTTACTGTTATCGTGGGGTCTTTACCTTACAATATAAAGCGAGTTTAGGTGCCTGTTGTTATTTAGTGTTATATTAGTAAAATTGAAAGTGATTTTATTGAATTTACTATAAAGTACACAGTGCAAATTAACAATCAGATCTTGATTGAACATTATTATTATTGTTAAACTAAAGTTATCTTTAAATCCCTAAAGTTCTCTTAGTTGGAAATGTTCAGCAGACAGAAGATTGTGCAGGTATTTAAGAAAGACTTCTAGAAACAGCTGCAAGTTTCTAAACTAGGATTGTAGCGATTGGTGGTAATTCTCGTAATCTGAGCTGTCACAGACTCTGTCTTCATGTTGGTAAAGACTTTACCATAAAGTTGTATTCTGAGTTTAACACTTTAATACACATTAACATTTCAGTAGATCTAAAACTGCAGAGCAAAGTGGATGGAGGTTTTGCAGAGGTGTGAATGTGCAGCTAAACTTTTTCTCATGTTGCATTTTAGGGCACTCTCCAAAACCTTTATGTTTTTGGTTGATGTAGGAGGGACTTGTTTCACTGTTGTCTTGTAAGTAATGTGACTGCATGGTGTCGTAATAGACACATACATAAGTGATACATAAATGCTGTTACTGTAGGTCTGACCTAGTAAGATTACTGTCAAAACTTCTATAGAGAAGTGATGCGGGTGTGTATTCAAGGATGAAGTCCACATAGATTAGAGAAACCAGTGTATTCGATGTCAGTTTAAAAAGGATTATGGGTATCGTTTTTTTAAACTCGTTAACCATTAGCGGCTTGGGGTGGCTGTAGCGCAGGAGGTCGAGCAGGTCACCTACTAAGCAAGATACTAACCCCCTAAGTTACTCCCTAAAACTTCCATCGGAGTGTGAATGTTAGCTAGAAAGCACTTACGCAGAAATGAGACAAGTTGTATAAAGTGCTTTGAGAGCACAGGTAAAGTAGAAAAGCGCTATATAAGAACCAGTCCATTCACCATTACCATTTTCCTCTGAACCCTGAAACTATGCTTTGCAAAATAAAAAGAAGAAAAAAGAACTTTTTAGTGAAAAATGAAAAAACAAAATAGCACTAACCTAAACAACAATATTGGGAATATTAAATTCATTCTTTTTGTCAAACATTTCCATAAAAACACCACCAACAACAATGGATTGCCTCCTCAAATAAATACTGGCACAGACTTCTGCCTTGGGCTCTATTTAAACAGCAACAAACTCTACATTGCATATACACAGTGTCATTACCATGAACAAAAACACTGTTTCTCATGTTGTGTTAGCTTCACAGATAATATCCTGTTACATTTATCTGACACTTTTAAGATTTGCTCAAATCTAAACAGTCCAGATGCTGTTTGTCTTTTAAAAAACATGACAGGTGGTCAAATTAAAACAAAGAGTTACAAAGTGCTTCACAGTTTGATGTACATTACTGTATATACTGGAGAGTGACTAATGCAGTGCTTACTATAAACTTTTCTGCAGTTTGATTGACATCTACAATTTAGAACCACAAATATTTTCGTTTCTTCCGAGTTCTGGATGTCAAACTCGCTGATTTTAGCACATACTGTTCTGTCAGCTAACGTAACATTATTCATATCATATTCAAGCACGTAAGCAGCGCTATGGTTAAATTTAGTGAAAAATGTATTATTTTTTGCATACAATCATACTGATAAAAAAGATGTCGTTTGGAAAAAATGCCGATCTTATACAAAATGGCATTTCTATTAAGTATCTGACAAGTTAACCAGTAAATGTCCTGGTCCCCTCGTCCTCCAGGTGCTGACACTCTTTGGCTCTATCTGCCTCCCTCTGTCAGGTGTGTATACGTGTGGGACTTAGGGGTGTGGCTTTCTCAAGCTCTGACTGGCACATCCGTGTTTCATTACTCACTTACCTGCAGTATTTAACCCTGACTCTCCTCTTTACTGCTAACCAGATTGCTAACCTACATAGTATGGTAGTGTTACTCAGACCATCTCAACTCTTGCTAGCTTTTGATGTTTTTTCTTTGCCAGCCTCTGAACTCAAGCTTACCTACTGTGTCCTCCTCTGCTCTAGGAAGTCACCCTGCTTTGCCAGCCGGCCTTCTAGAGAAAACACACCTGCAAAATAAAAGCCAACTCTGGGAATTAAATCAGGTAACCAGTTGAGCTGCCTTGAAAACTGTTTTCTGTTCAAGACCTGCAGACATTGGGGCTGAAAACTCAATCCTTTGTTTAATACTTTAAGCTATTGCTTAGGTTTTTGTCCTGTAGCCATACGCTGTGCTTGATTAAAGTCTCAGCTGAGCACCATGCCTCCGAGTCTTTCTCCTAAGCCTTAACAAAATCTACTAATACAGCAGCAATATAAAAGAATGTATAATATTAATGTTTCTGCAAATCCATATCAAGCGTATCATGAAGTCGCTAACATTTCTACTTTTATAACTTTGTCGCAACCATTTCTCTCCTGAAATAACACTCAGATAACCTGATATTTAGCTCTACTCCTCAGCTGTGGACACATTATTCTTCCACAGTATCCATCATGCCAAATCCCCCCCCGGACCCAAAGAGTGCCATGAAATCTTTTTTTTTTTTTTTTTTTGTGGTCATTCTCTATCTGGATGTGCTTTAAAAAGGTGCTGTGTTAATGGATTAGCATTTTATTTTTATTATATATAATTTAATTATTGCAAATGTCCTCAGCTATTTACATACTTTGGGTTAGCATTGGATTATCTAGAGACCAAAGTGCCTGGAGCAAATTAAATGAGATTCTGTGCCAAAGATAATTCAGTGATTATTTTCTGGAATGTTAATATCAGAATAAGTAGCTAAATAGTAAAAAAAAAAAAAAGGTGACTTTACCTAAACAGAATGATTTTTATGACGTGTGTGAGCAGGCGTGTGTGAGCAGGCGTCTGTGTGCGATTTGTGCCTGTGTGCTTTCAAACAGCTGCAGTGCTTTCAAGTCTCTCAGAGTAGAAAGTACAGAACCAAGAAATGGAGAACAGGGGGAGTAAATGTTAAAATTACCATATTGATGGATGTTACAAAATAGGAGCCTCATCTTTTCCATCTGAATTTCAATGATGCATAATCATAATGGTCATTTGCTTTAGGTATTTGCATAGTTTCCAGAATTATTCAATTTTTAGGTCATTTTGGGTTTTTTTTACCAACAAAGAGAAATGAAGACAGAAACTATGTTTTAATGTGGGTCATGATTGCTGCAGGACCTGAAGACGGGGACATGCTGAAAGAATCTCTCAAAAGTATAACTGACTATGAAACGTGTCAATTAGATGCTTAAAGGCTGACACTTAAAGGTTATGAACATGGGTTAATACACTGCTCAGACTTCTGTATCTAATCATCTATAATTAGTCCTTCAGATGAGTCATACATTTAGCAGGCAGGTTTTTTTAATGCACCCTCGAACTGTAACTTTTTTGTTTTTTCCTGGAAATTTTCCATCTTTAGTTTTTTAATGCCATAATACGGTGACTACTTCATTCATGTGTGCTCTGGCTGCGTGTTTGGGGTCAGTATGTCACCATAAACACCGTTGAAGGTTCCTGCTATTAGCCGGCGACTTTGCAGAAAGGGTCAATGATGTGTTAGCAGCAGTGGATAGCAGTTTCTAGTGTAGTTTGCACTTCACTGTCACTCCTTTCATGCACTGAAAATGACACTAATGTTCATATTTTCAGTCCTCAAATTGTAGGCTGCTCTAGCACTTAGTTTCTCAATCAGCTAAAGTCGGCTAATTGCAAAATAAAGTGCTTCGTGCTGTAGCCCATTACTCATCGTTACAACCAAGATTTGCAGAACAGCATTTCTGACATGAGTCCAAACTTGAAGCAGAGGGGCTAAGCAGTGGTAGACCACACCTGGTGCTGCTCCTGTCAGGAAAAGACTGGGCAAACTGAGGTTGCAGTTTGCACGTTTCGCCAAAACTGTACAAAAGGCTGGAAAAATGTTGCCTCATCTGATGATTCGTTCGGTCATAGGGTCAGAATTTGGCATAAACGACATGAAAACATTGATCCATCCTGCCTTGAAGCCGGGGTAACCAGATCTCAGCCCAATTAGAGCACCTTTGGAATGTGATGAAACTAATCATGGATCTGCAGCAACTGTGTGATGCTGTCATGTCAATATGGACCAAAATCTCAGAGGAATGTTTCCAGCACCTTGTTGAATCTATCTATGAAGTATTAAAGCTGCTCTGAAGGGTACTAGCAAGGTCACTTAATAAAATATCCCATGAGTACACAGTGGCAGGCAATTTGGATGTTTGTTTTTTTTTTTATTCTTTGACTTTGTTTTTGACTTTTTAGTTAGAATATTAAGCACCCAGAACTTTCACTAGCAGTTTCAGGATTTGGGTCTTATGATACAAGTGATCTGCTGATTATCTCTAAACTATGTCTGTATATCATCTATCTGTTCATGGTTTGCTGTGGTTTAGTTTTATTTGACTTGCTCTACAGTTAGAAAATACAGCATTCGTTAAAAAAATAGATTTTTAAAAATAGATTTGTCATGTTGCTCTTTTGTTTTGGTTACATGCCCAGCGTTACCGAGAGACTCTTTAACCTGGTGTCCTTTGATGTTTTCAATAAAACAGTGCTATAGATATGCTCAGTCTAGTGTTTGCATAAACTGTCCATGGATAGGCTGCTGCAGGTTCCTCGCTGAGGTCTCCATAGCAACACCTTGTCACCCGCTTTTTAAGTCAGTCGCTGTAGCAGTCATGTCACAGGGAAATACGGCCTCAGTACCCATCACAAAGTGACAGTGCAATTTACTTTACCCCTAATCCGGTTTTCCCTCCTCAGAGACGCATCAACACCTGCATTACTTAAGGAAGAAAACTGAGAATGTGTCCCAAGTAACTGTAAAACTGATGCTTTAGTTCATTTCAGCCTGTATAATATCATATGGACTATATACACTTTTTTTTTTCTTTCTCCATCAGCCATTTGTCCAGAATCACTCCGTATTTGCAGCTCGCCTATGGAAAAAAAGAAGCCACTTTAAAAATTCACAGCAACAGCTCGTGTCACAATAAATGGATGAGATGCTTGTCGTTGTCTTATATCACGGCAAAGGCAGCTCATCCAAACACTGCAAAGGTAATTTACATAATCTATCAATAAGCTGTAAAGCTCTGCGCCCTCAGGAGATCAATACTTCGCTGCAGGTATTGACAGGACTTTAAACGGTGGCTTAACACAATGTTCAAACTCTGGAAACATTTTTCACAGTCCCTCCATTGTACCGATACACATTTGTTTCAAAGACACAACCTATTCATTCAGGGCACTAAAGTTCTCTGCAGAGGCCCTGAGGCACAAATAGACTGAGCTTTAAAGGGAGAGTTAATCTGAGTCTTGGCAGTTTGAAATTTAAAGACTTCACTGAGCAATAAATGGTTACAATCTGATGTCCATCATTTTTTCAAATACTACAGCAGACATAGATGGATTTCTTTAAAGCAGGTGGCAAAAATTGAAGTTTCAATCGAAAGCACCCGTTTAGAAAATCACATTACTGCATAACTGACATAACGAAGAGTCTAGGTATCGGAATATTAGCGAGAAACTAAACTGTGGCTTTTGGAATAATGCCTGTTTTTTGTTTGTTTGTTTGTTTTACTTCCAAATGTTTGGCTATTGTTTTCATGAGCTGTAGTAACATTTAATCAGATTAGAAGCATATCCCCAAAGATTGGTTAGATGTTCTCCTGGCAACCACCGGTTGGTGAGTGGTTGGTTGTTGTTGCTAGGTGAAATCCATTGCAAAGAGTACTGTGCCAAAACCCTTAGAATTGCGTTAGTTACCAGCAGACTGTCACAGTCTTGAATTTGCAAAGAAGACACCAATTTGTCTGCAAACACTAATTACTCTAAATTGAATCTGTGCCCCAAACTGGAAATGGAGAGTGTTCGCTTCAGAATAAATGCAGTGCCTTGAAACTGCAAATAACACTTTCCAAAAGGCACAACTCTTACTTTGAAGGAAACGGTCTTGTTCGCTTGCCAGGGGGTTTCTGTCCGGTTTGTAGGCCTGTTTGACACCTGAACTGTATGTGGTATAACTGCATGGACACATAGTTTTGGGCAGAAGTTTACAGTAGTATCACACCATGGACTGAGAGGGTGCCAACCAAGGAAGAAGCCCCTGCTCCAA
Organism: Etia nguti; assembly: GCA_015106755.1. Lineage (NCBI taxonomy): Eukaryota > Metazoa > Chordata > Actinopteri > Cichliformes > Cichlidae > Etia > Etia nguti. The sequence continues at coordinate 24,999 of VUQG01020359.1, forward strand.
AACCAGCAACTCCAAATCTGCAGCTGCCCACATGGACAAGGAAAAGATTGAGCCGCTTAGCTATAATAACAAGAGAGATGTTAAGAAGAGTAAAGATGAACATTGTACCAGCTGGTGGTAGCATCATGCTCAAGGGTGTGGTTTGCTGCCAGTGGTGCTGGTACATTGCACAAAATGTATGAAATAATGGAGGTGGTCTATATCTAAATTCTTCAACTTCACCACAGATCAACAGTTATATGACACTGTTGGGTACTTCAACAGGATCCCTAAGACACGTCGAAACTGGTCTTGGAATGGATAAAGAAGGCTAACATTAAGCTTCTGGAGTGGCCTACCAAATCCCTAACCTCAGTCTTTTGGAGTTTGGCTTAAAACTGGGTCAGTACCAGGAAACCAACAAATTTAAATGAACTCTGGTCAAATAAAGAGCCAGCATTACACAAGAAGGTTGTTGATGGCTCCAAAAAGTTTCTGGTTGAGGTACAACTTCCTAAGGCACATTTAAATAAATATTAGCAGGGGTGTATGTATATATCTGAGTACAAAGAACATTTCAAAGGAACAGAAGCCCAAAATTATGATGGCATTCATGCTCATGAGCATGAATGCTACATGCCACCATACTACATACACTCCACTGTAATTACTATTAAATATTATGTGTACAGTACTTAATTAATAATCTTATTTTACCTTCATATTATGACTCACTGCAAATTTAGTTTAACTAGCTGCAATTGGAAGTTAATTATTATTATTATTTTAATGGCATTCACTTTCTCTTGTGCTAAATTGATCTTTTTTGGGGTCTTCATTTAGCTTTTGGGTTGCAGTGTCAGAAAATATTCTACAATATCAGCAGACTTAAATTTAATTTAATTTTTTTTTTTACCCCTGCTGGCGTTCATAAAACCATACAATACATACTAACATTGCTCTGTGGATGGTTATCAGGGTGTGACTTTTTACATCATTCATGTGCATCTAAGAGATAAGCACAGTGTGTCAGCTGGCATCAGTTCTTTAACACCCTGGCCACAGAAAAAATGGATGCAAAGACATTTTTCCATAAAAGCAAAAGGCAAAAAAAGTCAGAATGAGGCTGAAGGGTGGGTGGCAGAGATATACTTCACAAGTTTTCCTGTGGCTTTTGGGAACGTCGTGTTCAGCATTTTGTGTTAATTTGTTTTCACTTGAAGATTCATTCACTTTACTTTTTCTTTCGCTCACTGGCTAAGTTAAGGCAGCAAAGACAGCTTATGTACATTTGGGCACCTAAAGTGCTTTGTTAGGCTTAGATATGCTATGTCTTAAAGGCCTTGGTGAACTCTAATTTTCTACTTCTACATTGAGATAAAACTGAGGTTATTTTACTTTGCCGTAAAAAGTTCAGAGACATGGAATCTATCAAGATACTTACTTTCGATGGCACTACCTTGGCCTTCAACACACATTAAAGAAATATGTAGGACTGCTTTCATGAATCTGCACAATATCTCTAAAATTAGAAGCATTCTGTCTCTGAAGGATCCTGAAAACTAGGGATACTTTTCAATGACAAATTCTGTCACTTCTGTTCTTCTCATATTTCGACTGTATTAGCTTCTAGTTTAGCATGTAGCCAAATCAGATGACCCTGAACCATGTTTATACTGCTAAAGGCTCAGACTGCTGCAGGACTTCTTGTGATATACTGTGAGGCAGTGAGCATTTCTTCACTCCCAGTGTGCTTTATATACGACTAAATTATCTTCTCTCTCATATAGTCTGTTTTGTCCCATCTCTCTATGCTCGCTTTTTTTTTTCTCTCCCTCCCATCACCCCCAACCGGTCGGCAGATGGCCGCCCCTCCCTGAGCCCGGTTCTTCCGGAGGTTTCTTCCTGTTAAAAGGGAGTTTTTCCTTCCCACCGTGTTTACTCACAGGGGGTCATCTGATCGAGATTTTCTCTCTACTACCGTGAGGTCTTTAACTTCCAATGTAAAGCACTTTGAGATGAGTGTTGTTGTGTTTTGGTGATATAGCAGCAGTATTCAACTCAATGGGAGTGAGAAGACATTCTCCCTCCTCACAACATATACAGCCATTGTTCGACTGTGACTGGTATACACAAGTGTCTGTGGTTAATAAAATTGCAAATACTCACTGATCTTTGTTAGCAAGTGGAAATATTGTTCCTTTTGTTTTGTGTTCCCCCACCAGAGAAAGTGGATTACACTGTGTCTCTGAAATAGAGGCTTATTCTCAACCTGTCTCGTTTCTTGCCCTCTCTGGTTTTATTTTTAACTTTAATGTCCTCCTGTTCTTGGATCTCAAGCAATTACATTGGTTTGTACAATGCTACTGAGCAAACTTATTGTAAAGCACAGGCTGACTCAACCAGACCTGGATTGCAACAGGAAAAATATGAACTCGTGTGATAACAAAGCAGAGATGGTTCTAAGAATTCCACTTATCCCAGACCCATAAAATAAATAACTAAAATATTGGCAGCTAAAAATCCCAAGTTGTCGAGCCCTCTCCAGTCTTCTGATTTCCCTTCTGTGGATGAAAGTAGACAACATCTGAGGATTTTCAGAGATTACTCAGCAATCCAGCATCTGTCAATAAGAAAGGAAGCAAATGGTTCAATTGCAAACCTTAACAGACACTTGGTGCACTTACATGCACCTCATGTTATGGTACATGACCCTCATTAGATCATTTACTGTAGCATGGATGAAATGTTAAGAGTTTCAGTTGCTATCTTGCAAGCACAAAAAAGCACAAGCAAAAACACAATAAGCTGCCATGTGTCTCTCAAACAGAAACGCATTAATTTTATTAACAGCACGAGAAGAACGGCTCACCTTTAGAGGGCTTTGCTTTTGAGGTGAAACAAATTTATGCCTTTTGCTATAGATGTGCAGTGCCCTGAAAAGACCTGACATCTGTTTCTTCATCAGTGGTGCTATTAAATAATTTGTTAAGACTTTAACAAGCTAACAATTTTCATTTTTAATAAGTAGAGCTACCCCCCCACCCCTTTTTTTTCCTCTTTCTCCGTCTACAGTTAAATTAATAGCTGGAGAACAACACAAGGCTGTGTTGCTGTATTAATTAAAAAGCGAAATGTTGACAACATGAAATGCTATGCCTATCTGTTGTTTATGGCTTCGTGCTTTATCTCTTTTCCTCTCAATAAAGGTACTGGTTAGTATAAGCAACAAACATGCGACTAAAGGGCATTTACCAGCGGACTGAGATAGTCAGAGGTGAGGGTCCCTCGGGGACTATAAAAATCTCCCACACTGATCCACATTATTGCCACTTAATTATTATTTATACCATCAAGTCATGCAAATTAACGTAACAGACAGCAGCAATTGCTCCAAAACAGTAGAGTGCTGTGTTTGTTTACCCCGAAAGATCTAATTATCTGCAGTCTCTGTAGTCACACCCTTCCCCAGGCCCCAGACCTAAAACAATTAAGCTAAAGCTATTTTATTTTGACTTTTTGTTAAATGCTATGTTGTGTATCTCGGCATGGTAGAAACCCCACGGAGCATGGCGGGCAAATGAAAGAAAAACATCTTGGACTGACATGAAAGGTGCGGAGCGAGGAGGGGAGGAATGTCTCGATCTGGAAATGGCATCTCACACGGTGAGAGCCTCAAGGTATTCCGCACTGCACTTGAAAAAACTGAAACATGATGACTTCTCCCCTTTAGCGTCCTATGATGTGCATCGCCTGCTTCTAAGTGTAGGCAGTTTAGGAGCAGTTAACAGAAAACCCAACGGATCCCCGTTGAACACGTAAGAGCAAAGGATGTGTTGAGGTGCTAAGGGAATAAGGGCTAAGTGGGCTGTGAATGGTTGGAACACTTGGAAGTCAAATCTGTCAGGTTGACGCTGCTATTTGCATATCTGGATGGTTATGAATGTGTCAGAGTTCGTGTCATACTGAGTCTTGCAGTCAGTCATGTTAAACTACATAACTGAGGAATAGATGAGAATAGACGTTAGGCCATAGTTGTGCTCTTTTTGAAGTTCAATATGTGCTGTTGAACCACATTCACACCGGAAGGTTGGCACATACGGGTGAGCCGATATCCTAAACGAGTATAATGTTATAATACAATATATAATGTTTTCATGAATAGAGTTGCAATTAGCTATTTGCTTGCTCCAAGTAGTTTAACAGCTACCCCCCCCCCCAAAAAAAAAAAACAGAGGATAGAGTACAAGGTTTCCCTCCCTTTTCACCTTTTTTACCTTAGCTCGTCAGTCACATCTTGCCTCGGGTGTGGTTGATGAATAGAGAATTCAAGGGTCATGTTACAGCTTGTCAAAACCCATTATCAAAGAAGCAAGCGGTGGTAGTAGGCTAATTATTTTTAAGAGCAATTCAATTATAAATTGATTTACTCTACATACTGCTGTAAAAGGCAGCTCATAATTTGCTAGTTTAAACAGATATTTCATTTAAAGTGAGATGTAGGGACCTAATAGACAGCAAAGCTTTAAAGCCTCAAACTTAAAGAGAGCTATAGTACTGTGGAAAAGTCTTGAACCACCAAATCTGAGAGATCCATCGGACATGCCAGTGGATTCATCTACTGCTCACCGAAGCCTCATCAGAAAAGATCCATGAGAGTCGTCCCATAATACCATCTGGAACGAGCTTCATTTTCTACTATGCCAATGATCCCAAACCCACTGCATTGAAAATCACACGACAGAACACCATCAGTCATGGATTGGCCTCCCCAGAGCCAGCACCTCAGCTTCACTGATGCAGTGTGGGATCATCATTACGGAGGACAGAACAAAGAAGAACTTTGAATGTCCTTCAATAAGCCCGGAGAACTATTCCTGAAGACTACTTAAAGAATTGACAAGAACGCTTAGCTGTTCAGACCGTGTCAGAGAATAAAGGTGGTCACGCCAAATATTGACTTTCAAAATGGTTAAAATTGTACAAATTGTGTTTTTTGCCTTATATTCCTTATACTCTGTACAGTATTTCTGTATTTATGCTTGCATGTTTCAATAAATCACTGGAACCATTTCTTTCATTGTCTTAGCAAAACATAGAGAAATGAGAGTTGGCTCATGACCACCACACTGTGGATGGAACTAAAGTTTTGGCTTTATAAAGAAGTAAACTTACTAGTTACATAACTACTACCAATAGTTATGTAACTACAGTGCAACAAATACATGATTAAATTCACTTTCCATGAATCACTAATCAATATTTTTGTGTTATCAGTCTGTGTACTGGGAATTGGGGCATTTACTTTATTTTTCATACTGACTTAAGTACTTCCTCAGCAACCCTGGTTTTACAAGCAGCTTGGCAGCTGTTTTCTGCCAATAAGAGTAGACGGCATGCCAAGCGGCAGAAAGACCGAGTATGTAAAGTACATCTAATATATGTATCATGATCAGCTAGATTCTACACAGATCCCCTATCGTACTTTTGGCTCACTAAAGTGCAAACTGCCTCACATATATTATGCACTAAATAGCAAATCAGTGAACTAGGGACTAAGCCATTGTCATAATCTGTGTCATTACCCAAGCCCAACCGCTGTTTCAGGACCACTGTCAGTTATATCGAAAAGAAAAGCCAACTGAAACATTTGCAGAATTTTACAAGGTTAAAAGCAGATTCATTTCTGGAGCTTCGTTCTCACTTGAACAATTCCCGGATTTGATAATTGACAGAAAAGTCCACCACTATGCACTCAAACTTCAAAATCATTTAGTGATAACAAGCTACCACTGCTGTGTGCAATCTGTAAGCCTTGTGATCAATGGCACCCTTCTTCTCTCAAACTGCCTGAAGCCACCGGTGTGATTATAGGCCTATGGAGGGGTAATAGCGGAGCCCTTGATTCTGCCTGTGCTATAGTCATCAAAAAGCCTGGCCTTATTCTGCCATATCCATCTCCCACTTACTGGAAACCTCTTAATTGATGGATGAGGACGTTATGGGAAATGGCAGGAGTCGTTATGGTCGTGATTTTCCTTCAAATGTATCCGCCACTTGGCTGGTGGAGAGAAGGATGAACGACAACTTTCTTGGACCCTGAACAGGCAGAAAGATACGTGGGCTGGCGATGCCACATAGGCAGGGGGTAAAAGCGAAGGTTGGATGATTGATAGGGACTTAAAATGGAAGAGCGACACCCACCTCCTCTCATCACGCCTATAGCCACAATGTCCGTAATTTCCAGCTGGTGAAATCAGGAAGGATCTAATGAAAAAGGACTGTGCTTTTTTCCTCATTTTCGCAGGCTTTCTCATTCTTGGTATGTCTCTGTTCTTCCTTGTTACTAGCGCCCAACCACTTTCACTGCAGACGATTTCTCTATTGACAAAGTGTACTAATGAAATGTCACCTCCGACAGTTGGCGGACAGGATTGATGTGCCAGAACTTTTTTCACTTTATTTGAATTTCCCTTCCCTGCACTTTTCTTCACATTTTCTCTCTTGATTTTTTTTCTCTCATCTATTTCACAACACTGGAAATTACATTTTTGTCACTGCTCATTTGTAACCCAGAGTGATTGTGGAAGTTCAGAAATATGTCATGCAGGCAAGTAACGGCCGTAATGCCATACCTGGAATCATTCCAGTGTCTAAATAATACGAGTGCAAAGTGTTCAACATGTGAGAAAATACATTTTGAGATTTACAAATGACATAGATTTCTTCTAAAGGTAATATTAGTAGTAAAGTATTATTTTTTTTAAATAAAACCTTATTTTAAACTCACAAATCTACAAAAATTGAGTAATTAACTAAATATTTAAACCCTATAAGTTATATACATAATATGAATATCATCATGCAGATATAACAATATAATAATTAGGAATAAATAATTATTAGTAATACAGATATTGAATTCAAAGTAGAACAAATACAATAAAAAGTATAATGTAGCATTTTTGTTTTGTTTTGTAAAAAAGTACAATAAGATAATTTGTTGGATAAAGATACAAAATGTAGTTTTGCCTCTGTACACTAACATGGTGAAGTTCAGCAGTACAGTGAAGTCCACGTTTTTAGAGGATCAGCGGTAATAGGACTGATAAGCAGCTTCATGGGCAGATGAGGCCTGTTATTAAGCAAACATATTAATGCAAGGTCATCCAAGTGTTAAATTTGTATTTTAAAGCTTTTCACAAGGTCTTGTCAATGTAACGGAGGGTGGCCATCATTAAGATGAAAAATCCCAATCCCCAGGAGCTCCGTCATTTTGGAGAGGCTCAGAGTACAGCCTCTACTTCTTCATGTCAACAGGAGCCAGTTGAGGTGGTTTGGGCATCTGACTAAATTGCCTCCTGGACACCTGCTAGATGTGGTGTTTCAAGCATGTTCTATCCGGGGTACCAGGGGTACACTCAAGATGTCTCACTGCGCCCCCACCACAATGAGCTCGAGGAGGTGGAAGCAAAGAGGGGGTTTGGGCGTCTCACTGCTGCCCTGTGACTCGGACCTGGATAAGCGGCAGAAAATGGATGTATGGATGGCATTTGGTACAGTACATACACTAATGAATTATGTGCTTTCATTAAAGCCCAACCTTGTTTTTCAGGGCCGGTTATGTAGGGTGAAAGTGAACACAGCACATCTAAGACCTTGCAAGCCAACTTCCACCAACCTAACAATGTCTATAAGTTAAATTCAAACTTTCTTTTGATATTAGGTCACCGAACTCATGAAGCAGGCAACCATAGTGAAAATCCATAATTCAGTTCTCCTCCCTTTCTCTCCATGACAAGCCCACCTGTCCCTAGCAATGCAGACCGAACACTTCACAAGTCCACTGCATGAGCTGCTTTCTCTCAGTCTGCTCAACACACGCTAGGAAAGCAGCGTGACTGAGTGAAACTTGAGAATTGCCTTGAATTGCATGCTGAGCTGTATCTCATCGTGGAGCTGGAACATTGCTTCTGTTTCTGTACAAAAACAAATTTCAAATAAAGACTGGTTGTGAATGGAAGCAGTTTATTGACTCTATAATGGACTAAAAAAGTCAGTGAGCTTTTAGAGGTTCAAAACTGAGTTTACATTTTAAGAGAATATTCTGGAAGCTAACAGTAAGGTAAATGACATCCTTTTTGGTTAGTAATCCCCCATTGTGGTATAGTCCATAAGTATTTGGACTATTTGTTGCAATTTTGCCTCTGTACACCACCACAGTGAATTTGAAATCAACTATTTAACATGTGATTCTATTTTCAGAAGTTGCATTCAAAAACAGAAAGGCCAGATTAGACTTTACCGTAAAACATCTAAATGAGGGAGCATAGTTCTAGAAATCAAATTCTTTGAAGACGTGAAACCAAGATTAACTCCAGAAAAGAAAAAGCTCACGTTTCAAAGCGTGATGGGGTTGTTATGGCTGTCCCTGGAACCAGGTCATTGTTTATTGGTTATGTGACTGCTGATAGACGCAGCAAGTCTCTTCACAGATTCAACAAAATGCTGCAAAACCAATGAGACTGACTGATTCACAGTCCAAACAAACCTAAATAATCCTGCAAGAGCAACCAAAGAGTTTTTCAACTCACAGTGATGGGATATTCTTGAAAAAAGACCCATGGGCATGCAGCAAGCGAAGGTGGCTGCAATATAGGTCTAGCAGAGCATCTCAAGGGAGGGGAAACAGCATTTGATTGAGTTCTGTGGTTTCCAAACTTTTTCAGGATGCCACTATGAATAAAAATAGCTGTAATTCCTAAACAGTTAATTCACCACTATTGTTATAACCCTTGGATTAAGGCTGCACTTCAATCATGTCTAGATTGTTTAATTTAAAATCCACCATGGTAGTGTACAGAGACAAGAATACAAAAATCGAGTCATTGTCCAAACATTTGTTAGCATACAATAGAGCTGTTCTTACGGCATTTCGAGTGATTAATTTATCAATTTAATTTATAACCAATACAGAACAGTGGTTGTCTCTTTAATTAGAAATCACTGTATGGCAGACTCTTAACGCCAGTAAAAGAATCAGTTAACGCATGCTGTCG
>VUQG01020359.1:34733-83677 GCA_015106755.1 Etia nguti
ACCTCCCTGCCCATTTAATCGAATCTTTCAGAATTGTTCTTATTTTTCAAGGGCTACGCTCAAGTTAGCAGGAGATTTCAAGGCTCCACAAAACCTAGATTTACATAGACAGATGACTTCATAAAGGAAAGGCGTAAAGTGCTCAAAGCCTGTAGTCATCTTGATGTCTGATGAATATTATGCTTGACTGAATTTATATAGCACTTAAGTGTAAGACAGCGTGCTGTTACAAAGACCCTACAGCACTGTCAGCTATGTGACGCCCTTCAACTTTCTAATACAGAAGAAGAAATACCTGTTAACCCGAGTCAAGTGAAATACTTTGAATTTAAAAAAAATGGGACTGAAATTTTGTAAAAAGCAACAAAGTATTACATTAAGGATTTGTTTGTTCTTATTCGCTCTTATCCCAGACTTATTTTTGTACTTGTGATGAAAACCTATTTACAGTGTTCATCACAAGGGTGCATGACAACACACTGCAGTGACCCCCGGACGTGGCACTGCACTGAAAATTATTTAGCAAAAGTAGATGTAACGTACATGTAATGACAACAACGTGTATGTGCGCATAATGTCAGCATTTGTTTTATGATCAGCTACCACACTTTGCAGTAGCTGATCATAAAAACAGCTCCCAAAATTAGTTTATATAGTAAATTTCATTGACGAATTATATTGCATGATGGAGAAGTTGGGGAATAGACCTACATACATACATATGTTATGATCATCATAGTAATATTTATCCAGCTCAGAACTGTATATCACGCAAGTGGTATTTTAAAACCATGTCCATCTTTACGACCTCCATAGGAATTAAGAGGCAAAGTAGTAGCCAATTGTTGCAAATCAAATCTATTTAATTGCTTGATTATTTAGCAAGCCTTGCTGGTGTGGAGCATTCAAGTGTATGTTTACACAATGTCACAATCATGCCCGAAGTACTTGTCTTACCCCAAAGTTAGACCATGCAATACTCTGAGAAACTGCAAAAAAAAACCCAAGAGCTACATCTCAGACTCTTAGCAACAGTTAACAGTTAGCATGTTACATTTCAGTATGGATTGTTTGCAGATGGTAAACATGAACTTACAGAAGCTAATATAAAAGAGCCTTACACTGGATTGGAGGTCAAGGTTTAGCTATGTAACATGTCCAAAAAAAGTAGGTAGCTATCTGAAAATACTGAGTGACCAGATTTTTCCATCACTGTTTTTTTCTGCATTGATGGCACAGGCATATTCCAAGGTGAAAATGCCAGGATTCATTGGGCTCAAACTGTGAAACAGGGGTTCAGTGAGACAGGTTTCACACATGAATTGGCCACCACAGAGTCCAGAACGTGATGGAGAAGACTTTACGCACCACTGGGACTCGTCTCATCAGCAGTATAAGCACTTTGGTTAAAAATTAACTCTGAATGGAGATAAATGTTGTGACATTTCACAAACTTACAAAAAAAACAAAACAAGTTATACCATCATCAAAGCGAAAGTTGGTCCAACAAGATGTTAGTGTGTGACTTTTCTTTTGGCCACGTAAAGTATGTGTAAAATGTGCAAGTTCAAAGTTGGAGTAAGATTGTGATGACAGCTACATAAAATACCTTAGTTGAAACTATGGAAATTCTGTGGTGATGACTAAAAGAAAAAGGATATAGAAGCAAAAGTCAGAGTCGCAGAGTCCTCCCAAGAAAAACAAAACAAAACACAGCATTAGCAGTTTCAGAAATATTCTCCAAAGGAAAAGAATAGATTGGCTTTTCTTTCAGGAGGTTGACCCAAAACATTTTATAATTTATGATTGTAAACCATTTAATGTTTATCAGCACTTTTGAGGTTGTTTCTTACATTAGAATCTTGTATCCCGAATTAACTGCATTCACATATTGTTTTGTTTTCATTCATTTAATTTTTTTGCTTATCATTGTAGATATAAACTGCTTACCACCACTGTAAATTGGGGCTAGCCTTTAATGAGTTTTCAAGTTTAAATAAATATATATGAAAATATTTGTGTCCTAGAGACACCTTATTAATTATTAGGAAAACAAAAGAAGAAGTCCAGTAGCATATATATATACTCCACCAGCATGAGAGACATTTGGGACTGAACGTAATATTACACCCACACACAGGAGACTGCTGTTTCCCACTTAAATCAATAAAGATGGTGGCGTTATGTGCAAAAGTCACAGTTGAGTTCTGTGTACAGCACAAAAAGGAAGTGGCTTAAGGCTTTTAACACCCTCACCCTCTGGTCAACCATTTTGGCCACAAGTGGATGGAAACCTGTCTCCAGACAGCTGCAGTCTGACTCAAACTGACTGCCGTCACTCTCAGACTGAATGGAGAAAGGTTGCAAATGGCTGCAGTCTAATTTATAAAGAGACACATTGCCAACACATTACGATCAGTCAGTCTGCACCAATGAGCACAACTTGTCTGCAGTGAGTCTCTTTGCAGGACGGGACTCTACTAAATTTATGATGTTCTGGGTGCATCTGAATGTAAGTAGTCAATGTGAAGTTCTGTGTTTGCACAGTTGATGGCAACAGATTTGAAATGTACAGCAACAAAATTGTGATTTTTGCAGATTCATCAGCTAACCACCGTTATCACCAACAGACGCATGTTTTTACCAGCATTTCAGTGACAAACTGATAGACTGATAGCAGACGGACATGCTTTGAAGACAGCGAGTGACTGCAGATGGTTGCAGACTGGTCCCCATATTTAAAGCAACCATTTCAAAGGCAGCAAGATGTAGCATAAAGCACATCTACCAAACTGCCTTCCTTATTTCAGATAACCAGGCGTTGGGATGCACAGTCTTACACAACACATAGCATGCTCTGTTCTCACACCTTTGATTGTGATAACAAAATATTTTGCAGAAAGGGTCTCGTTTCTTTTAATGCTAATAAAATCTGATTGCTCTGTTAATATGGTACAAATTACAGTGATCAGGATTTAAAATATATGTAGGAAAAACATTCAAGAAATCAAATGGTAAATATGAAGTTAAGTCAAATAAACATTTAATAGATCATGTAGAAAGAAAATGCATGTCCTCAGTTAACAAGGCTGTTGGCTTGGCTTTCATGAAACTGCTTGTGAATTCAACAGCAGCAGTTTTAGCCTGTTGTTGAATCTACAAAGTGCACATAATCCTCAGCCGACATCAGTGAGCTACCACCGCTCCCGCTTCAGACGTGCAGTCAGTGAATTCAGAGGCAGGGGACATGCAAATCAACCCATTTCTCTGTTCAGAAAACAAGAGCGGAAACATTCTTAGGCTTTCATCTTTGACTGTTTTATTTGTTTACAAAATGCTCCCTCCCCCTTAATTTATGTTATTTACATTTAGTGCAAGGTGCTTCGTGATAATAATGACATTTTTATTGCCAAGTCTCCTTGGCTCTCTCAAAGTGGAGATCACAGGCACATCCTAGAGCTAAAGTAGGATTACTCTGTAGTGAGACTCGGCACAGCAGACACCACATTAAATCACAGACTTGATTTGGTTCTAAGATGGAAACATACAAAGGAACAGAGCAATAAAAAAAACAGGATACAATAAAAAGAATCCTCTTTGCGGAGATTTGATTTCTGGGGGGGAAAAAGGTGCGTGTGGGGTGCCCCTGAGTGACTTTTTGACAGCTGTTTGTTTTTGAAGAAGCACCGGGCTAATTTATTTATTTCTCTGACACATCACTGGATATGTAAAGCGCCTCGGCTCTCTTTGCTCTTCGTACCAAAAGAATCAGTGAGCCCTTTTATTCATTGTTTGAGCAGCGGGAAGACGTGGTCTGTAATATTCATGAACATTTTGCCTACTTAAATGCTGAGTGCCCCAAAAAAAGAAGAAAAAAGAAGAAGAAGAAGAAGCTACAGGTAATATTAAATGCATGTGCCTGTCTAATATGATATCATGCAAGATAATCAATGAGTTAACATGGCCAATGCATGCCACTCCCACTTTCAGAATTAACTGCTTCGGCTGGCTCTCAGGCTTCAAAGCCAATTTGCTCACCTGTAATTGAAGGAGGAAGCCGGGAGCACAATGGACTCGAGGCGATGTGTTGATTGGAATTGATGACTGCGTTCAGTGTCTGTACATTTCTTGTGCAATGGAACAGCTGCAGACCAACAATGGAAACGTTGAAAAAGTGTGGAAAAGTTTTGATTCCATACGTTTCCTTTTTATCCACCTTTATTGGCACTTTTATCCTTCTTATCGCGAATTAGAAGCAAGCGTTACATTGCCATGGTAATTTTTAATAGACACTCAAAAGACTTGGGTGAAGACTTTTCACCTAAGATAGCTAATAAGGTTTTCAACCTTGAATTAAATCAATTATATCATTTTGCAGTCTGACTTTTACTTATCCGCAATCTGCTCAGTCCGAATACAAGAAAACAATGTGCAGGCAGAGTCACTGCATGTTGCAAAATGTTATGAGTTTACACGGGCCGATAGGAATCTTTGTGCAACACAAATTTTGACCGTCTCCAACATGGCGTTTATCTGCCGAAGGCTTTGTCAATACAGCCGTGACTTTTATTAATTTCACTGCTCCACTGAGGCATTGATCAGAGCTTCCATCTTTCCTATGATCTCATTTCAGGCTGTAATGTGAAACTACAGGGTCAATAAAGACATCTTATTTAATTCCTACATTTGGTCCAGTGGTTTGTGGAACTGATCTCTTTGATAACAATCTTCAGTTTCATTTAAGGGCTAGTAATACTGTAGCTGCAACCACAGGCTTTGTTGCAGTGAGACGTTTACTTAGTTTAAAATGACAAGCCCCTTTGGACTGCACCCTTGCTGTCTTATGCTGTATTACATTTTGTTCAAGTTTGGGCCTGTTTAGTGTCAGTTTGTGTCATATAACATTCTTATTCGTAGTGTCACATAAACATGAGATAAAAATTTAATCTTAGCCTATTTCATTAGCAGGCTAATTTTAATTCCAAAAGATTTTATGAAAAAGTTGTACTATAAAACATACACTAAATCAAACCAAATACTCCAAACACAGTCCAAGAGACCATTCAGCAACCGCCTGGCAACCACCACTCTCTAGGATAAAATGTAGTTTTTGTGACAGGTTTTAGGGTGGTTGCTGGCAGTTGCTAGGTTGCGAAGACGTTCGCAGCACTGCACCTGCAGTGGCAGATCACCACAGTTGCCCCTAGTTTACATGAAAGATGGCAACTCATGTGCAAACACCTGCTAGCTGCTGAAGAAACTACTGTGAATGCTGAAAAACACCAACCAATAACGGAGACAATTTTCCTTCAAAGTAAATCAAACGAACAAGACAATGTCATGATTACAAAGTTACAAAATGAGAGCATGAACTAATAAAAACAGAGTATAGGGAGCTTTACATATACAGTCACAAAGCCCTGTACAACAGAAAAGAGGAAAATAACGGAGAAAATTACACAATAAAATAAACAGGTAGTTTAAAAAAAAAAATGTGACTAAATAAACCAAGTGCAAATAGGATAATTAACTCAGATGTACAATTACACTTTTTTACAACTAGCGTGGTGTACCCATGTTGGCCATTAGAAATAACACCAGCTTAATGCTGTTAAGACTTTTGTAGACTTTTAAGGTTACGCTGACTTCTTTTATGCTGTTTCTGAAACAAATTTATAGCCCTGTATCATTTATCAAATCATCTGAAAAACAAAAAAGTCCTCCAATAAACTGCCCACTGCCACCACAGACATAATTTCCTTTCTAAAAGGCATGTCACACTGTTCTTTTGTCTTTCTACAGAGGTCAAAGCTAAGAAGAGACTACACAAAAGAACAACGCTGATAAAAGTGATATCCTCTATATTAAATGCAGGGGGATACATTGATATCGCCGCCCTGCTTTAGCTATTCTTTTTTTATCAACACAACACAGTATCATATCGGAAAACAAACCTCGGAGAAAATTCTGGAGAAACTCTGTTATGTGTGATAACGCTGTAGCGAGGTGCCCTTTACTTGCAGATAGGCCTTATAATGAGGTAAAAAACGGGAAAACATTGGATTAATAATACATGGGTCATTTGTAAATCAATGGAGGGGCACTGGGCCAGTGAATAGGCTTGAGGATTTATTCTGATTACAGAATGGCAATAAAGGACCATTTACAATCTGAATGGGACAGCTAGTAATTAAGGAGCTGCCTTAAAACAAAGAAGAAAAGAGTTCTGCGGGAGTACGCTTTTAACTCCGGGGAGAACCACTGCATGTTAATGGACATGCTGTATTTCACCTGCAGTTGGCGGACAAGAGCAAGAAAGCTGGTCCTCTAGGAAAATTTGCAGTAGACATCCGTCTTATTATAATATTTGGACCGCACTGCAGTATAACACCACTGGCCTGCTGCATTGTGAGGTAGAATGCATTGGAAATTGAGTGAACGGAGCCAAAGGGGACAAGCAAGTTATGCACCAAAAATCAACATGGTTAAAAATTTACACCCCATGTTCTAAAATAATCCAGGCTTGTTGTCAAGCGTACAGCCATTTTCATATTAATTATGGCTCTTTCTTTGGGTTAGTCTAATTAACTTCCACTTTATTGTACCAAATTGCAAATACACCAACTATTGACTACATTAGTGTCAATATGATTTTATCCCCCTGACAGCATGATGGATTAAGTGCTGGTGGCTGTGGTCAGCCACCTCTTTAATTGGTTTGTCTAAATGTTTTATGAAATCAAGATAAAATTCAATCAATCTCCTGAAATTGCTGATTCAGCCTAAACCGCAATGGACATTTTGATTGATGTCCGCGGCCAAGGGGGCTGCAAAGGTGATATGTGCCTGAGTAGCAACAGCTCAAGGTTAAATGGTGCTAGGAGAGTGTTTTTTACGACAGGAGGGGCGAAACGACAACACACACAAACACACGCACACACACACACCGAGGGAGAAGCCCGTGGATTTTACTGCAAGACATGCTGCTGCTGCTGCTCCTGCAGCTAGAACAGCAAAGCTACAGACGCTTCACAGATGGGTTGTGACGGCTGAGACATTTAGAAGATGGAAAATATGGTTTGATCAATCTAACGCCCTGTGCAGAATTGACTGCGTTCACCAGATATTTCACAATCAGTCCATTAATTTCACCATCTGACTTTCAATGGAAATCAATAGTCATAAAACTTTGCCTAAAAGATTTGCTTTTATTTATTTATAAATTTTGAAGCGTGGTTTGACAACTGTTTATACAGTGTTGAGCTCGCAGTTGGTGATTTAAATGTGTCAGATATAAGGCTACAGCCAACAAACATCTTCTTCGATGGATTGGGTTGCTTTCACTGCTTTTATAGGACATAAAAGAGGCGAGCAAGAGTTTGATGCTGCTAATCAAACGCACTTGATTAACAAATCATCAGAAAGTGTGAGCACCTCTATAAAAGCAGATGATTTGGCACTTTGCTCGCCTGAAGCGTTCAGGTGCATGTTAACACAATGTCACAATCTTCTCAGGAGTTAATGTCTAAATAATTTAACTCTACAAATCATCACAAGTCAGCATGTTAAATGTTAAAGTTAGGCTTGTTTGAATTGTGAAAGTTTCTTTCTGTAAAAAAATTCTGAAACAATGTCCTACCAGACCAAAGCAGAGATGTTTGGTCGTAATGCCCAGTTCCACTTCTGGTAAAAACTAAACATAGCAAATCAGCACAAACACCTATCATACCAACAGTTAGCACAGCGGTGGAGGGGTGATTATTTGGGCTTTTTTGTAGTCACACTGCAGGACCTGGGCACCTTTCAGCCATTGAGTAGACCATGAACTCTACCAAAGGATTGTAGAGTCAAATGGGAAGTTACATGTCCAACAACTAAAGCTTAGACCAAACTGAGTGAACCACAAAAAAGAAAAGAATCAAGGTTTTGCAAAGGCCCATTCAATGACCAGACCTTGACCAAAATCGAAATGTTGTGATGGGACCTTAACAGAGCTGTGCATAGATGAATGTCCACAAACCTCAATGCACTGAAGCAATGCTATAAAGAAGACTGGGCCCAACTTCATGGGCAACAATGTGACAGAATGCAATTTCAAACAATTATTTGAAATGATTGCTGTTTCTTATATGACCGCAAGGTCAAGCTGCCAATATCAGAACTGTACCAATCAAGCTGTCCAAAAATCCAGAGATACCGAGTTTATCACACAACAAAAAGCAACAAGTAAAACATTTTAGGATTTTATATTTTTACATTGATCCAAATGATTGTTCATGAACCAAAGTACCGGACAAAACTGAAATGTCAACCTCTTGAACGAAAAGTTAAAATATCACCAGAATAAGCAGCTGACAACCAAAATGTCAACATGTAATACCAATCCACCAAATTTACTACACCAGTCCAAACCAGGGTGGTGGACTATCCCAGCCAACACTTCCATCCTAAATAATCTACATGACGAATAACTAGCATCACCAATTTTTCTGTTGGACTAATCAATACACGACTGAGCTCTAAGGACGCCTCACCATGAAACCTCCTTCACTAGAGAAGATGGCCCTACTTTGCCCTGCATTTAAAAACAATATACACTGAGAAATGCTCCATTTTACCCTGATGTGATTTTTAGTGTGAAACTCTAATTATGCTTTAATGGGTTTTATAATTGCAGATAAATTGCTTATTTTGGACGAGGATTGATGTTTCCATTCAAATGAGATAGATTTCTAATTAAAAGCTAATTGAGCATAAATCAGGGAATTGTCTCACATTGGAAAAGACCAAAGGTAACCACTGAGTTTTTTTTCATATATCTGCACATTTTGCAGGTAGGGCTGTAATAGGAGTTCACTGGCTGCCTGCTGCTGTGACTCACCGTACCCCCGCGTAGATATTTTTCTACAGTGTGACATATGCTATCTGGGATGTCAGGTGAAATGAGAGGACGGCTGAAATGCAAAGCCATTTCCTGCTTGTTCTATTGTGGGGCTCAGCCATGTTGCTCGCCTATTGTATGGCTTCTTCCAAGTTATCTGTCAGGCCTGGCGAGCACCCTATTATTTTCTGCCATTTGACTGTCCCCTCTGCCACAGTGCAACACTTCTGTCGTGCCATGTGATCAATCTGATTCTTTTGACACCCAGCGAACAGTATCTAGCTATCTGTAATGGCGGTAATGTTTTCTGTCACAAAATGGTCCTGGGAAAAAGGGTGTGGGAGAGCGAGAGAAAGCTACAGTGAGAATAAGAGAGTGAGTAAAAGGAAGAGAAGATAACGGAGAAAGGCAGACAACCTTTAGGAGAAATATCATAGTCGAGTCTTTACCTAAAGTCAGAGCCACTTTTTATTGTTGCCTCTCCCTTGCATCTGCAGTCTCTTTCTATGTTTTAAACCTGTGAGTAAGACAGAAATCCAATCCCAGCCTCGGTGTGTACGTGCACAACGCAGCAAAACAACGTTATTTGAGAAGCTGTTAGTCCAAAGTGCTTTATTCCTATCGATTCTTTGAAAACTTTGAGAAAAGAATCAACAAAGGCAAACAGAAAGGCATTATAATTCCAGCGCTCCATCTTACGTGTTGTCTTTCAAGGTGACACGGCGGCCCGTGATTACACTACACATGGCTTCACTGTCACTCCAGACTGACAAAGCTGTAAAGTGCCTCCTTAGCCCTGTTGCACTCACAGAGAAAAGTCAGCACTGAATTCGACCTCAGTCGTTTCCAGTTTATAGCAATCCGGTGTCAAGTTGCGCTGAACACAAAGGGTGCTAGTAAAAAACTAGAGTTTACAGATGAAAACTCCTTTTAACACGGGATTACTATTACATTGGGATCTAATAATTGTGCATGATCTCAATAACAATAACATGTGAATCTGTAAGCATTTTGTAAGGATTCCACTGCAAGTTTGTCACATTTTCTGTTCTCCATACTTGTCTTCTAATTCTTCCCTATACTAGACTTCTCGACACAGTGTTGGCAAGTATAAGTGAAAGTTTGGAAAGCATGTGAATGACAATTTAGGAGGGCTCATGTCACTACACAGTAAGGAGAGCCATTCAAACCCATCACAAGAATGAAAACGCAAAGAATGACGAGCTGGATAACGTCCAAAGCCGCATCTGGTAAGGAATGTTTTGCTGCTTCCAACAGAGTCGGTTATTTTGTGACAGACCATTAATATTAATGTTACGTCTCCAGCCGGTGATGTCAGTAAATGAGTGCGAGTGAAGCGCACACTTTGCTCATCCTGTTTGAATGTCCTGTACAAAACATATGCATGTCGGTGAAATAATCACGAAGACCGCTGATTAGGACTATGTCAGTTTTTAAAAGTTATACTTTAGTCCACTTCACTTGACTCTTTGGAGACTATGTCGGTCAACCAAAGCATGCCAATCATTTCAAGCACACAACAGCTGCTTTACAAACTAAAAAACAACTAAAATAAGGAAAATGCACGACAATGATGCAATAAAAATATGAAGGAGAAAGAATAATACATGAAGACGATAAAAACGACTAAAAACAACAAAGACTAAGGCTGTTAAAACCAAAAATGTTTGAGTCAACATGTGCTAAAGGTCAGTCCATAAACATTAGAGATTTAAAATGTGCAGATCTAATATTTAACGGCAGAGCCTAGGACCTGCCACAGGGAAGGTTCTGATGCATTCATTTTCTGGAGCATGAATAGTTAAAAGCTCAGATAAGTAAGAAGGTGCTCGGCCGTGTAGTGATTTAAAAACAAAGAGTAAAATTTTAAATTGGATCGTGTAAGTAATAGGAAGCCAGTGTAAAGAGATCAACACTGGGGTTATATGCTCCTTCCATTTAATACCAGTCAGCAGATGAGCAGCTGCATTTTGGACCAACTGGAGACGATAAATAAAGGACTGGTCCAAACCAAAGGACAGAGAGTTGCAGTTGCAGGGTTAGCTCCCTTTTGCCTTCGGAACTACTTTAATTCTTCATAGCACAGATTAAACAAGGTGCTGGAAGCATTCCTCAGAGATTCTGGTCAGCATCACACAGCTGCTGCAGATCTGTCGACTGCACATCCACCATGAGAATCTCCCATTCCACCACATCCAAAAAGTACTTACTAGGGTTGAGATCTGGTGACTGTGGAGGTCATTTGAGTACAGTGAACCTACTGAGATGTTCTAGAAACCAGTGTGAGAACATTTGAGCTTTGTGAGATGGTGTGTTATACTGCTGGAAGCAGAAATTAGAAGATGGGTACACTGCGGTCATAAAGGAATAAAGGGTCAGCAGCAACACTCAGGTAGGCTGTGGTGTTTCAGTGATGCTCATTTGGTACTAAGGGACCCAAAGTGTGCCAAAAAAATATCCCCCATGCCATTACACCAGCTGCAGTCTGAACCATTGATACAGGGTTGGATCGATCCATTCTTTCATGCTGTTTACACCAAATTGTGACTCTACCATCTGAATGTCACAGCAGAAATTGAGTCATCAGATTGGGGAATGTAGATTTTTGTGAGTTTGTTCGAATTGTATCCTCAGTTTCTGACACACAATCTTCAGTTGCTGTAGCCCATCTGCTTCAAGGTTCAGTGTGCTGTCCACTCAGAGATGCTCATCTGCGTACCTTGGTTGGAACGAATGGTTTTCTGACTTATTTTACTTCCCAATAGCTTGTAGCAGTCTGACCGTTCTCATCGAAGTTTCTGGCACCAAACAGGCATTTTCACTCTGAGAACTGCTGCTCACTTTTTTCAGGTCACTCTGTGGGAAAATCCCAGTAGGTCAGGGATTTCTGTAATACTCAAACCAGACCATCTGCCACCATCAAACATGCCACGCTCAAAGTCACTTAAATCACCTTTCTTCCTCATCCTGATGCTCAGTTTGAAACTGAGGCATGCCTAAATGCATTAAGCTGCTACCATGTGATCCGCTGATTAGACATTTGCCTTTTATGAGTAGTTAAAGCAGGTGTACCTAACAAAGTGGCGAGTGTGTGTATGTGTATGTGTAGCGTCATGTAATTGATTCTGTGGCTGTCAGGTGTTTATTTCTGTGGAGCCTTCAGTTACAATTGTAGCTGTAATTAGTTTTGCTTGCACGGGAAATTCTGCATTCAACACTTGTCACAAAAGCAGCAACTGGAAGAGAAATGAGTCCACAGTAAAGAAGCTAATGCTGTAACATTCCTAATAATGCTAGTCTACCTCAACAAAGGGCCTGGAATTACCTTGTGAGCTGGCTAGCCTCTTAATTCATCTCACAAGTTGTTATAATGCTGCTTTGTGTTGCACTATAGGAAGATAAAAAGCTGCAGAAATGTATGACATTTTTTTATATTTTCTTCTAACTTGCCAATTGGAAACACCATTATCCCCAGAAGAGAAGAAATCAAGGACTATCACTGAAAGCTAAAACTACACAATGCATGGATTAGCAAAGTTTTTTGGCGAGTACAAAGGCATTTGAACACTATGACTACAACGTCCTTAGATTGTCTGTAGCAGCAGCTCCTTTCTTGAGTCAGTTAAACTGAAGAAATATAAAAAATGTCATAGTTTGTAAGCTTCATTTAAAAAAAAGATTACACAATTTTCTTTTAAAAACTACAGTTGTGAACTTTAGGTGGACTTTAGTTTCACAGCTGAGTGCAGCCGTTGTTGCAGTGGAGGACCTCTATTCCTGTTGTGCTAGTCAGTATTTACAGACTGCAAAATAGGATTGACTGGGGTCACTAAAAATAGATGTTTCTGACAATCATTGTTGTCAGGATAGGGATGAGTCTGAGAATGAAGCAATGGCCCATCTTTTCATTGACTCTGTTGACAACAGAAAATGTATAAAATAAGTTTAATAACTTATGTAAATGTGTGTGTTTGCTCTCTTACACCTTTGGTACAGAATCCAAATAATACAATAAGACTAGAGCTGAATTATTGACCAGCCACACACTGCAATCAGACCATTTTTGATAAACTGCAAGGGGACCACCACGAAAATATTTATAAAAACAAACCCAACACACACTTCAGTCACACTTACCCAGTGTAACTTGGCCATTTTAAAGACGCTAATACGGAAAAGTAGCTAACGCTATCCAGAGCTCAGAGCCAACCACAAGCCAGCAGCCTCAGTATGAGCAAAGGACCAAAGCAGTTACGACGAAAATTACAGAGACAAATAACAAAGACAGGGGTCGATGCCCTTACACACTGGAAATGGTGCAAGTATCTGAAATTTGTTTTACCATATATTTCTGTTCCACCTGCTTTTGTTTAGCATGGTAACATATGTCAGGTGAAGGTGGGTGCACAGTGACTCATTTTCACTGAACTATTTGCACTTCTTCCCAAGAGCAGAACACTTTATCTTCAGTTGTTTAATTGTTTGAGAAACTGTGGGTTCTCTCCGGGTACTCCGGCTTCCTCCCACAGTCCAAAGACATGCAGTTAGTGGGGTTAGGTTAATTGGTAACTCTAAATTAACTGGCGACCTGTCCAGGGTGTACCCTGCCTCTCACCCTAAGACAGCTGGGATAGGCTCCCTGGATGACCCTGGATGTGGGGGAGCTAGTAGGAGAAGCGAAAGAGGATAGATTGAATAAAAGTTTGATTTTATATTTTTTCGTACATGCTGTCAGTTCGTAGAAAGAAAACTGGAACTGGCTGAAGTCGATATCGGCCGCTCTTGCCAATTGCAGTCGGTGCATCTCTACATACTAATGTAACAATGAAATCAAATCGTAAAACAGAAACTTTTAACTTGGATGATGATGTAGTGAAGACAGGAAAACATCCAGAAGAATCAACCTTTCTGTCAGAATATTAAAGTAATCAAATGTCAACCTCCCAAACTCATGGGATAGCGATAAAACCTAAACAGAAGCCCAAACTCAAACCTATTAGCAAAAACAATCCCCCCAAAAATCCGCAGTTTCCTCATTTTGGTAGAGTTTGACTTCATAACTTTTAAAAAAATTATTCATTTTGTGAGTAAATAATTTTGCTTTTGTGAGAAAGCAACAGGAAGGGTTGGTTCGGAGCTGTTCCCGTAAAATTAGGCAGCAAGTTGTGTCTGGGCCGATTTTCTGCAGTAGAAAGGTGGTCATTTTTAAAATTTCATTTCACTACAAAGAATTTCTTTGTGACTTGACTGTGAATATATTACGATAACAGAGGTGGAGAAAAAAAAACAAGAAAATCCTAACTGTGAAAAACTGCAACAGGTAGACATGAGTCTGCAAAGCACTGGATAGCATTGGCACAGAAAGAACATTAACATGAAACTGTCATTTAACTTGCATAGAACTCTGGAATTACATCTGCATAACACATAACGCTATGTGGGAAGAATCCCAAGCGTGTGAGTTTTATTATTTTGTTTACTACAGTCCAGAAAAAGAAATGCCACCTTGCACATTGAGGCTCCAAGAATTCAATGCGAACAAAGTGTGCAGTCTAAAAAGAAAAGAGATTAATGTTCCAGTATGAGTGGAGATTTCTGGGCTGCATTCAATTTACAGAAGCAAATAGGAAAGCTGAAAATAATCAACAGAAAGAGAAATTTCTGAAATCCATCTGATAGCTCCACAGTGATGCACAAACCAAAGCATGCCAGTCATTTCAAGATTAATGTGTGGGTATCCATAGCCTCCCCTAAAACCAGTTGTTCACTCGAGTCTAGCAACAGTGAGCTTACTCGTGCCATATAAACTCTAAAGAAAAATCCAGAAATATTAAATGCCTTCCAAAGTTTGTCTCATGTCACCAAAATTCCACCTCTCTGCCTTTTTCACAGTGACAGACGTTAAACATTATATCCAAATTGGATCTGGGAGATGCGAGCGTACTCTGCATCTGCTCCGAGGGACATATACACTGAGGCGGCTGATCGTTCGAGGAGGCACTGAAAATTGTGCTGTCATGGTAGAAAATGCTGAGAGATTAATACGGGTGCATTTCACTGCCATCATCTCGCTTTCATTATCAAGTAACAAGCGCTGGAGAGGAAAAAAAAAATAAAACTGCTTCACTGCTCAACCTGAGATGCCAGTGTGACATTATGTTGACAATTCAGTGTGTGGGTACTGTTCAGACAGATACAGGCATATCAATGCAAGCCATTACTGTCTTTAGTAGATTGGCTTAGCTTTGTGCTGAGGTGTAATTGCGCAGCTGTCTGGCATTAGTCCTCCCGAACAAATTGGTTTGGGTAAGACTGCCTTGCAAATGCTGTATGACGCACAGTGAATGCACACAAGATCTCCTTTTGGTTTGCTTCTACCGCATGACAGTCACTATTTTTGCCTTAGCTTGCAAACATTTATCATACTTTTGTGAAGTGGCAGTTATGAAATGTTTAACATATCAAAGGTCAGAGTTCGTGAACTGCCTGTGATTCTTGTTTGTCAAGCTGACCATCGACTTGAAGAACTGTGGTGGACGCTCAGAGATGTTAGCGCTACATCTAAGTTAGCGCTTACACAGTTTATGCTAATGTACGCTGAAATGTGGAAGGCTGCGGGGGTAATGTATTTCTGATCATACCTCTGTCATGGGATTTGAGTCTTTGTGGCTTAATACGTTCGTATGAAATACCATTTCAGTTATCTCCTTACAAAGCCCTGGGTTACATGATACCGAGGGGATAGCATGCTCTCAGCAAGTGATACTCCTACTGTAGTATCCTTTGGGAATCATTTGCTATCATGAATTCCAGGCAAGATAGAGAAAATGTGGTCTGGACATTGCTTACATTTGCCCCTTCACACATTTAGTAAGGGGAGCGGGAGATGGGTTGTGACTAGTTCACATACTAGCTTGATATCGGGACAGTTACCTGCTCTCCACAGACTTTATAGTAGGGACGTGTCAGGGTAAAATTCATACAGCGTTTTACTGCCACATGCAGTTTCTCCAGGTAATATCTGCAAAAGCTCATGTGCTCTCTGTGTCTGTGTGAAAATAAATTGCCTATTTCATAGCTAATGAAAGCTAATCAGGATGTTAAGAGGCTTTAACTGCTACATAAGACAACTGGAATGTGCTGCTTACATTGTGATAGTGCAACAACTGTCATATAAATTTATACCTTTTCCCAGTCCTCGGGGTAATGGTGGCAACACCGATCCATCTGAAAATCTATCAAATACTGCGGTCCAGAGAATGAGCCAGATATTACTTAGATGCGTTATGCTCTCAATCCCCTTTTCAGTGTATTTACATTCAGTACTATAAAGTCATTATTTTTATTGAACGCTATAAAATCTGACATTTGTAACCTTGACTCAGGCTGCCTGTTAAACCCAAGGGCTTCATAGAAAAGTTATGTCTCATGTAATTGAGTCTGATCTTAACTTTGATAACTGTTAACAGCTTTCTATGTAGTATTCAGTTACTGCCAATATATTTACACAGAACTTCTGATTCCTACTTTTTATTTTTTATCCTTAAAGCTGGTGCATACACCAAATCTATCTTACATAAGTTAATAAATTAGTCAAGGCAGATAAAATTGCTGTTGCTTCAGATAGCTGATGGATACCGATGATGAGAAAAATGACAATTATATGCTCAAATACATAACCCAGATATATGGGTTAAAGCATTTTATATCACTTAAAGCCTCAACAATTTTGAACGCCACTATGTTTGGGTTCTGTTTGCTCAGAATTCACTATTTTTGGACAGAAGGGTGGAAAGTTATCAAGTACTGTTATGATAATTAGCTAGAATACTAAAGTTTTACTCCCCAAAAATAGAGAAAAGACTTTTTGGATGAGCCGTATCAGAGAGCAACCCATATTGCTTGCCTGGTAATGTCATTAAAAATGATCCCAAAAGCAGCAACACATCAAACATGATAAAAAAAGTTGTGTTCATTGACTGGAATTAGCAGAGGTGAAAGGCTAAACTTTTCCATACGGGCATACTTGTTGTACAGCCACATTTAAGACTAACCAGAGGATGACTTATTAAGAATCAATGATAAAACATCACCCACTGTACAGGTGTGGACACTATCCATAAAGCTCCAAACTGATTTTTGTTCCAGGCTGTGTAAACATGAACGTTTTATAGCCGAAATCAAACATATTGATATGTGAATTGTATGTGAATAGGCTCGTTTTTGAAGACATCGAAGTCTGTTTTCTACATCTAGGAAAGACACATGATAAAGCAATGCGATGACTCCCATGCAATTACATAAACTATTTCATAATCTTCAAACAATAAACCCAGGTCATCAGTTTTGAACCAAATACCTGAGAGTCTCTTGGGCTCGCCTACTGTCAGTCCTATACCTAAAATGGAAATCTAATACGAGTTTCTTTCCTTCACTGGGTGAGAAAACATTGATTAAACTGACATATTTTATTTTCAATTTTCATTTTCTAGACACAACTGAGGCCTGCGATAGACTGGAGACATATCAAGGCTGTACCCTGCCTCTTGCCCTATGACAAGAGTGTCCAAATTCAGGCTTCGAGGACCGGTGTCCAAATGCGTCCTTCTTTGAAGGATTTGAAGGATGGGTTGGGTGTATCCTTTGTGTCCTACCATATCCCAGGATCCATTGCGGGCCATACAGGAGATTTCTTTTTGATAAGGATGGCCGTCAAGGCAGGAGTCAATGAGGGAGAGGAAAACACTTTCAAATGTAAGTATATGAAAATCTGGTGGTACAAATTATAGCGGTTGATTTGTTAAGCTTTGGGCATCTGCATAGAAATGGTTTTTTTTCTAATAAAATAATCGTAAACTAGCTTTATGGTGTGTCCCGTGGGTTTTTCATGTATTGCCGCTTACATACAGGCAATTTTGATTTTTTCAAATTAACCTTTTTGTGATATGTTTTTGGGAACAAAGACCAAACGGCTCAATTTATTAAAATGAGGAGATAACGATCACCTCTTCACTGGGGTGAAGAATTCGACCACTGTGGCCACTGTGGCATGGAGGTACAAGAATAAATCAATTTACACACCATATTCACATGAGTACGGTTTTATTAACCCTCATGCTGTACAGAACCTGTGATGTCCAGATGGTATTCCTCTTTTGTTCTGCTGTGAAAACCTTTGGATTTAGGGATTAACATAGTTGCCATGGTTTTCTCTCTCCTCTTATTTTTTGTGTGTGATCAGGACAATTCTAGAGAAGATGGGCCTGCAGGGGAAAGTCACCCCTTGCAAGCCAGAAGACATGGGATAACTTAAAAAATACAAAGTACGTATGCGTGTTATCAAGAAGATAATTCTTAAGAACGCTAAAGTTAATAAATGTGCAGTTACTAAGAGTTGTGTTGTTTTTATTTGTCTACTGTCATTTTTGATTTCCTCTGCCTTTAGGATTGCAAGTATCCAGGGTCAGGGGAGGGAGTAATCTTGAAAGATTAGTTCCAAAAAGAAACCAAAAGATTAGATTCTATAAGTTTCAAAGACATTTAGTTTATATATAACACAGTAAATGTGTACGAATAAATGGCAATAATTCAGTCACTGAAATGATCCATGAAACTAGCTAAGTAATTCCTAAATGGGTGTAAATTAAAGAAACTTATTTTACCTGGATATGATTGTCTCTGATGAGCCTAAGGTACAAAACATGCCGGCGACGACGATAAGGTTTTTCTACCCCTCGAGAATTAAAAAAGTACAAAAAAATGGAGCGACATTTCTGGGTCCATTTTAAAGTTTTCATACTGTGGCGCTAGCGACCGGAAAAACACGGAGGTAAGGGCAGACTTGAACAAAGGCTAGAAGGCTGTCCAATTTCACAGTCGCTCATTTCCGTCCTACCTGGCCGTCGAAGGATCTTACCTACGTGACGCAGGTAGGTAGGATCCTTCGGAGCATCCTTCCCCTGAATTTGGACACAGCCAAAGTTCTCCAGAGGCCTGGTAATGAACTAATCATGTGATTCAGGTGTGTTGACCCAGGGTGATATCTAAAACCTGCATGACATCGGCCCTTGAGGCCTGGAGTTGGAGACCCCTGCCCAATGACAACTGGGATAGCCTTCAACCCCCCCATGACCTTGAAGAAGATGGTTGGATGGGTGGGTGGATGGGTGGACCATGAGTGAGCTTGGTAAGCTATAATTTCAATTCATGTTACTAATGGCTTCTTTTCTGTGTAGCAATATCTTGACTCTGGGCATAAAAAAAATAAGTTTTTGACAGTAAAATTTGTCTGTAGTCAGCATAAGTGTGCTTAATAGAAAAATGGGGGGAAAAGATCAAATGGGTTTCTATGACGGCTTCAAGTCAGCAGTCTTTTAACAAATCAAAACATGATTAATCTCTCCCATAAAATCTGTGGAATGGAGCAGCGTTTTTATGAATGGACCTTCAAACTCCTCAAGAGATGATTAATCAATGTCTGCTGGAGACAGAATTTTTTTTTCTTAGGGAAAGTGTGACTTTTCTCAGCTTTGACTCTAATGAGTTCCCCTGTAGAATTGCAAATTACAATTAGGCTTTTTTCTGTTTTTTTCTGCCTTTGTACTCATCATCAGCCCATGAGACACATATTGTCAAATACTATTATGAAACACAATATAAACTGTACTTAGTAAGCCAGTGTCAGACCTCATATTTCAAAGAAAACGCAGAAGGAAAGCCTGGAGCTGACTTTAAAATGTATTGTTTGGTGATTTAACTGAGATAGTCAAAGGTATTAAAGGTGTTTGGAATAATTTTCATTTGCAAGGTCCAGATGGGTGAAAGAGATTTTTTTTTTCTCATGATTTTGCAGTATAGTTAAATGATCTTTTAGTAAATCTAAGCCTACTTACATAGTTTTACAACTAATAATTCTAGCTGATGTAGTATTCATTGGAATGACTGTAAAATAAAACGATGTGTATTATTCTTTTATCTGAAAATATCCTCGATATCTATGAGTTCTCACACAAGCTCTTGCCCCGCTGGACTAGGCAGTCTCAAACCAGTTAGGGAAGCGACGTGAAATGTAAATTCCAAATTTTACTTTCAAAGTAGCTTTGAGCGTTAAGGAATAGCAAACCGCTCCTATGAAAGTTTCATTCCAACCCTTTTGACGGTAATCCCTTTCTCATCACTCCTTTGAACGCTTTTGGTGCAGTTAAAAGAGGAACAATCGATAATGAACTGAATCTGGCCACATTAGAGCCCCCATCTGGGATATAAATGTTCTCTTCCCCCAGAAATCCATAACATCACGGGTGAAACGCAGTGACAGAGCTAAAGACAGAATATGTTCTCAATGCACTGGGCTTTTTAAAAAAAAAAAAATTTTTTATTTACAAACTGAAAACAACACAGCACTTTCATCCACTTAGGAATCCATTGGTTTCCATCCACTGATCCCTGCATTGTTCTTCTGTCAGTATCATTCACATATAGAAGTGTCTCAGGAAGATGACTGAAACTTTAACTGCATTTTTCCTCAAATGCCACCATATAAATTAACACGCTCTCCTTTGCGGTGTTCATTTGTGCTCTTCTTCTATTGTTGAATCTGGGCACGTACACCCTACTCCCTCACCTGTTTCCCACAGGGTCATATTCCACCTCAGTTAATTGAGTAATTAAATATTTTTATATCCATGCTGGCGTGAGTTGGGACAGCCATATAAATACTGTAATAACAGGGCTGACTTTCTGCTATGAAGGTCAAGCTTGTTGCACAGACTTCTCTCTGCCCCTTAAATATTTCATTACTTCAAAATGAAAAATAGTACCCCCAATTCAAACATACCTGCGAGTCATTGAGAAAGGCTTTCCGATGTAGAATTTACAATATAAGCAGGGAAATTCTGTTTTTATTTACCTTTTTTCGAACCGTCATGTTAAGATTGTCTTATTTGTGTTTCTCTATAATTCTTAGAAACAGCGATGTGACTCACTATCGGAAATGGATGAAATCGTATTGCAGGTGTACTGAATCAGCCCACTCTGATTCATAAAATAGGACACGAGCTAAAAATGTAAAAAAATAAAATAAAATGCCAGTGTAAAACGCTGTGATAATAAGTAAATATTCGATATTAGAAGTTGCATTTCTGGGATTTTGGCTGAAAAATTACTTGATTGAAAAAAACCAATAGTGCGCAATTAAATGGGTTGATGTCTATAAACAGATATCCACATATGAATGTGCTGTTAAGCAGATCAAACAGTAGACATAAAGGGCAAACACTTGGTAGATGACTATTACCCGCACTGTTGCCACATCTGTCCAAATCAGTGCAGCTGGACATCACACAGACATTGTACTCAGGAGCCTCAAGGTTAAAGATGATTAAACAATCTGACTGTATCAGACATTTGTAATCTCACTAGGTAAAAACTGGAAAAGTTTGGGACTGCAGTAATGTGCAAAAACACTGATCCAAATAAAATATTAGTAGGACTATACAGTTGTCTGGGAACTACAAATGCATTTTATTAAATATGGGGGAGTGTCCCAACTGTGGGACTACTGAAGGCTATGTTGTCTTATGTTATCTTATCTTGCTGAAGATTGCTGGCAGTCACAAGCTAGCAAAGACATACACTGCTGCACAGAAAACCTCCTCACTCTGTTGGTCACCAGCAGATTGTCATGGTTGCCAGTGTTTGCATGGTAGATGCTAACTTATCTGCCAGCGCTTGCAAGCTACTCTGCAAACAGTTGTAAAACTGAAATGTGGGGAAACTTTCACAGTAAAAGTTGTGCATTTTAAAATGTGTTAGTGACGGTGTTAAGGCACACCTTTTACTTGTTTCAGGTTTGTGTTACACTTTCTCCAAGTTCCACTACAGTGGGTTTCCTCTTTATTTGATCTTTATTATGCAAATTTTTGACTGGTTTTAAAAAGCAGCACTCAATGGAGATTGCTCTTTTGAAGGTTTATAATAATGTTTTAATGGCTTTTGATTCAGGGAATTGTTCTGTATTGCTCCTCTTGACCGGAGTGCAGCCGTTGATATTGTTTAACCTAAAATTGTACTTTGTAAATTCTCCTCTAGCATTGCCTAACGCACTTTGTGGGGTTCCATAAGGTTCAGTTCTGCTTCTATTATAATTTTCTTTCTTTCTTTATCCTTTAGACTGCATCATTCAGCCATTTTCTGACATTTCTTATTTCTATGCCGATAACATTCATCTATATATGTCTATTAAGCCTCGTTAGCTGGTTGCCCATCCTACTCTACCGTTATACCCAGGTTAGTAATTAGCTCTCTAGCAGTTAGTAGTTCCTTCTGAATTGCATTTTAAAATCAGTCAGGCTTTTGCTTCTTTATGTTCAACTGCTAAATCCGGTGTTTAAAATCTTTGTGTAATAACTAATTCCTCTCTGGGCTTTCATTCACACCTATTTTAACCTATTTCTTATTCCTGTTTTTTTTTTATTTTTATTATTATTCAAGGAGCATTTTATTTTTTAATTTGTAACATATGGTATCCTTGCCTGAACTGTAGAAAATTAGTGAAGAATATTTTTGTCATTAGATTACACGCAGCATTGAGATTCATTTTAAAATTCTTGTACCTACATACGGAGCACTAAATGGCCAGGATCCGCACAGTTGTTTCTAGCCTCTTGTTCTTCGTACAAGATTAAAGACCGAGGGGGACAGAGACTTTCAGTCTGTGGCATCAAGACTTTGGAACAGACTTGCCCTACAACTATGTTTAGCTGACTCTGCGGACTCTTAAAAAGCAGTTAAAAACTTTTTTGTTTAAGCAGGCTTTTTGCTGAGACTTTATTGACTGGAACTGTTTTTAAACTATGTGTTCACTTTCTTGTGTTTCTAAGCTTGATTTTGTATTGCTATTACAGCACTGAATTGACAGAAGAGAAGGCTCTCAACAACTCCTCTCCCCAGCCTTCCTTCAGATAAAAAATGATCCCCTTAATTCAATAAGCAATAAAGAAATTAATTAATGGACAATAAAAGGTAGGGTCAGACACTAATCCTTCCCTTAGCATTGTCATGTAGCCAGAAGCATGCCAAGGTTAACCTAGGATAACACTGATCAGCCTCCCTATTTGCAAGGTGCCAGGCCCCTGCTGTCCAATCACCATCACAAAGCTCACCTCTTTGCCATTTCATGATGCACAGTGAAGACCCTAATGTTAAACATTAATTATTCCACAGAACAGGACTAATTTGACTAATCAGCAGTTATGGGACCGAAGGATGCAGTCACTTGAGTGGCAAATGCCAATATCCACACTGCTGGTTGGGGCAAAGGGTGGGGTGACTATGGATCAACAAGCCAATATGGAAGAACTGATCCATCATTTTGTCAGCCATTGTCCTGAGGGTGCATCGTGTGTTTTTCCAATGAGGAGCAGCAAGAGCACTGGTGGGGAGGGTCAATGAGCGCCGCCTCCCTGGTGATTGTGCAGCCATGCTAACAACTGACTGCTAAGGCTTTTAATTACAAAACAGCAGCAGGCAGAGGTGAGGGAGGTGTGTGCCACTCTTATCATCAGTATTACCGCTGTACAAAATGCTGTTGTGTCAGTAATGGTGCTCCAGAAGTGGTCTGAATTTTAATCAATCATTTGAAAAGGCAAAATGAATCAAAGGCCACATGTAGCCATCATCATATCATAATACTCTTAAAAACCCCACAATCAAAGCAGTCCAGACTCATCCGAATGACTGTTATTAAAGACATTGGACCAAAGGGTCTGTGAACTCATCTTCAAACAGATTGTGTACATGTTGAACCCTATTGAATCAAAGTGGAAAAGAAAAACATAAAGTGGCCATATTTCAATGGTGCATAAATTATAACCCTCTTTCCTAAAAATGCACTCAATTCCATTCCAGCTTCCCACGCTATACAAGCGTAGCATTTACAGAGAGCTTTTAACCGATTGCATTATTTAAAAAACCACCCCAACGCACAAAAGCAATTTGGTAGAATAGCAGCCGTAAAATATAGCTTTCAGTATTCAGTCGTGGGCACAAATGGTTTGTCTTTCATCACTGCTTTTTTCCTGTGACTGCTTCTGTCCTCTTGTCAGACATGGCACCCGCCGCCCCCACCCTGTTGCAGAGAGCATCATAAATGTTACTGCTGCACTCCAGTACAATTGATCTCCCATCAGGTACACTTGAACCCTCCAACCCCACCCAATTCACAGAGCATTTTCAAGGGCTCTTTTTGAATTCTCTCATTTGATTTTTAGCAGTGCCTTTATAGGAAGCAGCGAATGTACAATGACACCACAGATGTCCAAACTTTCAAAAGGTCAAAGACAAGAATACACTGGGTTTTAAAAGCACTGGAAACACAATTTCCATTTTCTGGGATGTGGAATTGAAGGTCTTTTGATAACTGTACAGAAAACACCAGAAAAACGGGGAAAGAAAGAGATTTCATTGGGTTTTAACTCATCTGGTTAAAAGCTGAGAAAAGGGGGAGGGGAACCATGCAACTAATTAAAATGCTGAGACTGTGTAACCTTCAGAGTTTCTATGTTTAAGCATGGCTTCTTGCTCCACCAGAAAGTGGTAAATTAAATCAGGTCTGAATGGTGACACGCCGTGAGAGACAAGTTCAATATGTATGATTTATCTACTTAGACAAATGAAATCACTGTCAGCTTATTCTTGCGAAAAGGTTTCGATGTCTCCTCCTTGGGAGCAAATGCAATTTGTATCAAATTTGATTTTGTCAGAAACTTTTTTTCCCTCCTTCCCATCGTGTCCCGTGGGAAAGGCTTTAAAGGGTGAACTTGCAGTTTGTTTTCATTCCGGATGATAGAAAGTGCCCTTCCACTGCCATTGTCATAGTAATGTACTCAGTTAGATCTGATTTAAAACTTGGCAATGACACGCAGAGAGACAAATAAGCATTTTTATTTATATGAAAACTGCAAGTTAAAATTATCACCAGTGTTCATACTGAAGTGTACCTAATGAATTGAATTCTTTCCAATAAAGACATATTTACCTTGCTCGTCAAATGACTTGCACAGTTTCATTACTGCTGTGCGCAACGGAAAATTAGATCACTTTGTCATGGAATATTGATTCATTTAAAATGATTTTCTAAGCAGGTGACTAAGTCAAGAATACTGTTAAAAAGCCAGCGTATGTACAGAGTGGAGGTCAGGGTGGATGGACAGGCCGACAAAAAGTAAGATATTTGAAGCAGCTGGACAGACCTTGCTTCCTGCCAGCTGGTGACA
This sequence comes from Etia nguti, assembly GCA_015106755.1. NCBI lineage: Eukaryota > Metazoa > Chordata > Actinopteri > Cichliformes > Cichlidae > Etia > Etia nguti. The sequence goes on from VUQG01020359.1 coordinate 59,910, forward strand.
GACTGTCTGCAACTGATATGTGTTTAGTTTATTTTTTAAAGCTATCTAAAGACCTCTGATAGTACCTTAATATCTCAATCGGTGGTTGGCCAGTAATTGCATTGAATTATTTTGCTGTAAGAGACCAATTGCAATATACAACCATGATTTTTGCGGTTTCTTTCACAGTCAGATGCCAAGTCTGTACACTGTCCAAAAGTCAGGCTCTCACACATGCGATGAAGAACTGTACTCTGGTAGAAAGGTGTATACGCTGATCCGCAAAGGCAGGTTGAAGCTTGTTCCATTTCTCAAATGCTTGATGCTTGAGCCCAGGGTCTGCATGTCCCTGCAGGAGTTTGTGATGGTGTAACCTTGGTATTAGTAGCTTCTAATGATCTTTATTCTGTTTACACAGACAAAGCTTTCTTGGTTCTTGATGGCTTCATTGACATTAAAGGGCATCATTTCTGTTTTGGTGTATGAAATTTCATAAATCTATACAGAGCGCCAAAATATTGCAGTCAGTCTGAGTCAGTCAGTGCTGATGCGTGAAACTTGTCTATTACATGACTCTTTGCAATGGGGGACTTGATTAAACTGTTTGCCAGCTTGTGCTCTGGTTAAATTCCTGTATAAAAGCAAGGTTGTGGAGCACCTGTATTATTTAGTAGTTAAATCACCACCCAGAGCGACTACATCACCATTTATGGTGGAATTTATGAATTTCTGTACAGATCATTGAGGTTCTGGGTTGAATTTAAAAGTAAGAAGTTAATGTAAATTTCTAGGTTTCAGACAGCAATAGATTAACAATTTTTTGGCAAGTTACCACAGTTAGTTGCTGTATTATCACCATATTTCATCTAATTGCCTGCTTGATCCCATTTAATTGCAAGCTGATAGACTAATAGCACACTGACTCTTATTGGCGCTTTACCGCCTTGTTGACCCACCAAAGTTTGTTTGAAGACAGCAGCTGACTAGACTGGTTGCAGACCTGGTCCATATCTTTGAAAGGACAGCTTCAAAGTCTTGCAGCAGTCTCCAAACACTGTTTTCGCCAGCGTGGCTATAAACCCGAGTTTTCCTACTGTAACTAATTGAGGGACTGCCATAGAAGTGCTGACATGCTGCCCTGTAAGTTGTGCTACTGATTTAAGCTATTAAACATCCAGATTTTTAGCCATTTCTGCATCATCCTTATATTAAATGCAACTGCTTCAATTTATGATCACACGTAAGAGCGCCTGGTAAACTTTGCCTTTTCTGCCACAAGCAAGAGGAGCACATGTTTAAAAAATGCTGACACTGGAGGTGTTTAAAGCAGCCTACGCCTTCTAGTTTCCAAATTATACAACCGTCAAATACTTTGGTTCCAACCAGCCTCTTTCAAGTAGGAAACTTGAAAGCTTCTTGGATGCAGTCGGCAATGTGCACGGTGATACAGTTCTGACTGAAGCAAACGCTCTTTGAAATGTGTAATCTCGGGGTGGTTTGTTGATATCTCTCCTGCCGTCACCTATGGATACTCGGCGCTTAAAATTATTTACTGACCTTTTCTTCACATGTTCCATTATATAACCATTTATCCAGCCACACTGAAGATGCCTAAAAAGAAGAGCTAACAGATGTAATGGCTGAATTTAAGTGCATTTCCCATTTACCTCAGCTCGCCCAGCCTATTTAGGTCCCCGTGGTTTCATCATTTTCTGAATAGCATTCTCAGGGGGCAGCACCAGTCTGAATGATAACAATGACAAATGTGCTTATTTTCATTCGGCAATCACATCACCTTCAAATCCATAGTCATTTTCTCCAAAAAGGATATCCACATTAGCTAACTGGGTGATTTATGAACTTGTCCACAAAGCTTTAAACACAGAAACTACAAAGAGGAGGTTGGATAATCTCCATTAAGTCACTTAGCAGAACTCTTAAGTGAGGTGCCCATGTACTTTTCAAAGCAATGACACACTAGATAATGAGCATTAGTTAAATTACATGCAAAACCTCATCTATCTCCAGAATAACAGCCAAAAAAAAACCCAGCCTATCTAAATACAATATCGCTGAGCATTAAACACATTAATTTGTACCTGAAGTGCAGCCTTCTTTAAGAAATATTTTGGCAAAGCGATGAGAGCTCTGCAATAACCTTGGTACTTTCCATTTATGAACTATAAAGCAATTTGAATTCAATCGCATGCACAATGCTGAAGAAATAAGCATGTTTTAAACATGAATAGGAAGGGAAACATATTCATACTGGAGCTATTGGACATATTATTCTGCATGAATGTCCTGTCAGAAGGTTAATTTGACTTTCACCAATGTCAACAAGGTTGCAAATGAAAAGATGAAAAATGTCATGCAGGAAAAGTTTTGATGTAAACAAAGGCAATTTTGTAATTAGCTGAAGACCTTGTGAAATCAGACTGGTTTTAAACATAAAGGGTAACAAGTCAGGAAATGATTACTAGTGAACCACAAGAGAAATGTCCACGCATGAGAAGTTTGAACAAACAGATGCTGAGAATGGATATTATTCATCGTTAAATCGGCACTCGAAATTCCAGACAAAGCAATGACACATATAAAAACGAAGCATAGGCTCAACGGTGAGCCTAAAAAGCCAAGGACTGCTTCATGGGAGATGGTGCCAGGATAATACAGCATCTACAGTAACGATGTGTTCATACAATCCCAGGAAAACGGGAAAATTCACAGCTGTACAAAGTTTATTATTTAAAGTTGTTAATTAATACACTGTATTCATGAATAGCTACAGCTATAGTTATACATCTTTCCTTTCCCCCAGACTGTATTGCTTCCATTGTTTTATATCCAAACCAATCCTGTAAGCATGATTGAAGCATCTTTAGGCCAAATGGCAGTTTCATGAAATGACAAAGTCAATAACCAAAGTCATTAAAGTGACAGATTAACTCCAGCATTGTTGAAATGGCTCAGCTGTGGCTACTGCTTATGCTTAGGGGTTAAGAGCAACTGCTTGTCACAGTACTTGGTCCAGTGTATTTGATGGCCAAGCATGAGAACTGGTTGAAACTGGAACATTGTGAATGCAAATGCAGACTGCAACCCTATTGCATCTTTCCAATATTGTAACAGACATTAAACCAGGAATGCCAAACTCATTTTACATTGTGGGCCACATACAGTCCACTTTGATCTTGAGTGGGCCGGACCAGCTGAACTCTCCTTTCTATCAGTGTAAAAAAGTTTAGCTCCACACTGAATCCCTGAAATATTTTAGGATTAGAAAAAGATGTGTAACAACAACAGCATATCTCATTTACTTTTCTGAATAACAACAAATTTGCTTCTCTCACACATCAATAAAGGCCTCAGAAATCCTGAATTTTGTGGTCTCTTATATTAATCTATGTAACATTTACTCTCAAACGAGCCATTAGCCACTTTTGCGAAAGCAACCCTATTATTACTGCCTCGTTATTAAAGGGGAAGGTGTGGAAAAACACTAAACCTCCTTTTTTTTTTTTTCCCAGGACTTTTGTTTTGCCTTTTTTGTTGTTTTTGATGTTGTTCCTAATGCACTGATTTGCATTAATGGCTTCAAAAATCAATTAAATGCGTTAATTGCACTAAAAGTTGTTTCAGACATCTAGCACATACGCACATGTCCATCCATCCATTACACAGATGTAAAAAACAGAAATACACTTATGTTTGTTTTATTGATGCCTTGTACAGTATAACTTATTAGACACCCCCCCAAATGCTTTCATGAATCCTGATAAAACAAGAAGTGATCATGATGTATCCAGTCAGGTTTTTCCTGTTTTTACGCAGTAACGTTTGTAAAGTACTTGTTTATTGGATCCTTACATTCTTCATTTATTTTGTTGTTCTACTTGTTCATACTGCAAATTTACTATGTCGCTCTATTCTGCACACAAAACATTATTTGCAATCTCTCCTCTGTTGCCCTCCGTGGGATATGGTCCACATTTTCCCCATTAAAAGTTCTTCTGGGGACTTTTTCATTATTCACCTCAATAGCCTAAAGACAGACTGTTTTCTATCTGCAGACTGCAATGCACCCTGAAGCAAATTTAGCCGTGTCTCAGTGATAAAGTGGGATTTTTGGGTTAGACAAGGTCCTTCTTTATGTCCAGTTTGTTATCCTATTTTGAAAAGGCTCAGGATAAGAGGGATATGAAGCTCAGGGATATCAACAGCTAGTCTACCTGTTGAAAATACTAAGGTCCAGATCTCATCTGTGAGGACCAGCTGGCTAAAGCGAGAACTCTGGACTACAGATAAGGAAAAGTGTGAGCTTAATCCCCTAAATGGAGCTTCTAATGACAGGAAGTCAAAAAGAGGAGTGTGTTAGCCAGTTTCCCCACACCCACTACGGTACTCTCACAACAATATGATCCCACTGATGCTCAGTTTTTTCATGAGGCATCCTGTGAGTTGATTAAAAAGAAAAGAAAAAGTATTTGTTAATAAAACACATTGCAGTTCATCCCAATCTATTCACTATTAGAGATATAGTTAGGGCTGTAACTTTCTGGATAAGAAATGGTATCCAGCAGGTCTAAAAGCTTCACTTTTCAACAGCAACACAAGTTAAGATGGGCATCAGTGAGGAGGGCAATCCTTTGAAAAAATAAAATACCTTTATGATTCTTTCACTGGCAAAAGTGAACACTCCTCCATGAAAAAAACCCACTTCTCTTTCAAATAGCATTTAATACTTTGTCACATTTAAGTGGCTGCCTCTGGAGCTGAAAGCTAAAGCCAATTTGGAAGTGCTAAAAACTGCAAAAGACAGTCATACTAAAAAACTCTGGCAGAAAAATAGTTTTGGTCTCTATAGCTCATTTTTTTCGCCCTTCATGACAACTGAACTAGGAGAAATCATTTTTTATAAATCACCAGTATAATCGTATTATGGCTAATTGTTATTAGAGTTATGGGTGTGGCTGCTTTAACTGACGAGTGGATGCTGACACTAGTAGATGTAGCCAATAGCTGTCTGCGAGGCTTCAGTGATTTGAAGCCATGTTTTTGCCTTTTGGAGGAGTTTAGTACAGTTTAGTAGAATTAGCCACAATTTTGTTGTGCATTTAATCGTACTAGCAACAAGTCTCTGCTTCTGTTTTTGTGTATATTTGTGTGTCATTTAAAGGCCAGAATGCATGTGTGTCTATGCAATGAAGTGATATTGTCTGCGTCTGCAGCGAGCATTAGCTGATAACTTGGCACTCCACCTTGTTATTCAAATATTCACTTCTAGCTCAAAAACCAACATGGCAGCTGCCGAAATGCTTAGATCTAGGACTTAAAACTAGACTTCAGAAACCAGATGTCAGATGACGTCACTGTGAATAAGTCAAATTATACTTTTTCAATGCAGTTACATACCTTCCAGCAGCTTAATATCAGAGTTGCTTGATTTTGCTAAAACACTCAAAGAAAAGGGTAAGAAGAATTCTTCTGACAAAAAACATACATATGTTTTTGCTGAAGCGTCTCATGTTAAAGTCTATAATGCTTGTCTATCATGTTATCTTGGCCTGCTGAACTTTGAAGAGTCTAGATAGAAGATAGCGCTGATACATCATCTTCTAGGGCACACTAGTGTTGCGACAAGGAGCTTAACTGGATTCCAGCTATACACACCACTAATTGTGTTGCAGTGAGATTGACCCCCCAGGTTAAGCCTAAGTCAATGCAGTGCCTTAATTGGCTTTAGCTGTAAATGACTATTTTGGCAATGTGTCATTTCCAGAGTGTTTTCTGATCAAATAGTTTTAAGAGAATGGTAAGAAATATCATAAATATCCTCCACAATGGTCAAATGTATTTCTTTTCATTTTTTAAGGATGATTGAGAGTTAAGTTTTAAGTTTATGGAAATTTTTAAAAGAAAACAGAGTTAAATTTTGGTAGGCAAGATGAATATAAATATACAGAATATAAACATATCACTACAGGGTTTCCCTGCAAGAAACCATAAATATGAACAATTTGAAGTGTTGATTCTATCCTGACTTTTATGTGAGCCCAGTTTATAGTCACTGGTTCCCACTGTCCAACCTTTTTACCATGCCAGTGTATTAATACAAGACAGTTTCTATTATGTGACAAACAGGGAGATCTGTCTTACCCTGACCAGACACCAAAGAACTATTGGCGCAGCTCTAACAAAAAACAAAAGCAGTATATGACACCTGGAATAATTCAACCAATAGTGGAATATAGTATTTTGAACATTTTGGTTACAGCAAGAAGAATAATTAATTCCAAACAAAAAGCACTGCCTGTGTTTCTAACTATACAGATTGCTAGTCGAGATATAAAGACTATATGGACAAAAGGACTGGGACGCCTGTACATTACACCTGCCTCTTTTTAGGGGCTGCTTGGTCATAGAAGTCCATCTCATGAAGCTCCCGGCACACAGAGTTTGTGCTGATGTTAATACCAGAGGAGGTTTGGAACTCTGAAGTCAGCAGACTGTTGGTGACGTTTAACACTGTTCACCTGAACACACTTGATGACAACGCTCTGCAGCTTTATGCAGAGCGTTGTCATATTTAGGAGGGGGGAAAAAATCGCAAACTCACTTGTTCTAATATCCTATTTTAAACAACTAAGCTCGTTCAAAAAATACATAGTAGCCCACAGTGCAGCTGTCATTGTGCGCCAATGAAAGTTTTTGGCATGAAAACATTAAAACTATGAATCTCTGAAGACTGTAACGTTTAAATAACCTTTAAACTGCTAAAAGAATAAAAAGATTAATGTATGGCTGTGGCCTATTGTGTGCAATGGCTTATTTGTAGATAATTAAAGTTACTTGACAACAATTAGGAACAATTAAAACGCTAATGGGCAGGTAGTGAATAATCTGCCTGCTGTGGTACCCTGAAAACTCCATTCAGTACTCAGTCCGTAATTACGATTTACGTAAGAGTAATAATTGCAGTAAACTTGCAGTGCATGGAAGACTGAATGCATTGCTAGACGCTAAGGTAATACTTCATTATCTATTCATTTAGCATTACAGCATAATTAATACACTGTTTGTGGCTGACAGGGAGTATTATGAGAAAATATTGTACCAGTTCAACATTTCTCCAGGCCTTTGCTCCTTGGATTCAGCAAACTGTGAAACACTTGAGGACTTGCAAACAAGTATGACATTTTCACCCTGAGGGACTGCTTACATTAAATATTAGCACTGACAGGTGTAGATTTCTCATGCCAACAAATCATCAGGGGAAGTGTTCTCCTACATTCTTAGGAGTAAAGGTTGTAGCCAAGATGTCTGCTTCAGTTGTAGTTGTGTGCAAGTCACTAGACAAGGCAGAAAGCATCGACATTACTTTGAAATAGTGACCAAAATGATCACGGCAAGTGGAATATTAGTCAACAGGCATTGAAAGAGTTGCCAGTGAACTTTCCAAATGCAAAAGTAATGTTTAGTTTGTTACATTTAACTCATGAATCTGTAGAAATTTGGGAACCATAAAATATAGGACCACACAAATCAAATCAAACATTATTATAAGGCAGGATTTACATTTTTTTTAATTAGTACAACACTGAAAAAAAAAGATTGACAAAAACTCTTTTAAAGTAGTAAAATGTCCCATTTTATAATTTCTATGTAACTTTTTCATGATTTTCTCATATTTTCTAACCACATTGAATTTTACTATTTACCATTTAAGGGAATGTCCAAAAGCTTCTATAACAAATAACAAAACAAACAAGCTAACAAAAAGTTAATGTACTTCTTTACAGTGTCACAAAATGGCATCATTATTTATTCACAATAACAAAGCGTTACTATTTTGGCCACTACATATTTGTTTTGGATCTCTGCTCTAATTAGTTTGCTTTGCTGCTCTATTGTTAATCTGTCACTTTTTATTACTGCCTATCTTTAACGTACATAAAGCTGTGCCAGAGGCATGTCGATATTGCAGCTAATTCATTGCCTGCTACCTGTTGTTGACAAAAAAATATGGATTATTTAACACACTGGTCAAAATTTTATACTGCTTGGAATAAAATGGATGGAACAGAATTCAAGGTCTTTTGCAAAACTCAAAAAATAAGGCAAGTTAAAATAAGCTTGGCAGTTAAGGTAAGTGACAATATTGTTTCCCAACACAATTTTCTTTTGCCATTTCACTGCAGTCATTTCAAGTGGAAGAATAACATAAACAAGTAAATTCATGCTGTCTTCAAAAAGTAGTGTAATCTAAAGAAATTGCTATAATTTCTTGGGCGTTCAGTATGAATTTTGGAGGTTGAAGTATCAACTTGTATGCAAGTTCCCAGCAGAAGTTCCCAGCTGCCTCAGGGAAAACACACATATGTGAACTTCAAAGTCCACTGAACAACGGATCCACTGTTTGAGAATGAAGAACACATTTAAGAAACCTTTTTACAGCCATTTCTTCATGATAACATTTTAATGGTAATGTTTTAGAAATGTAAAGTAAATTAGTGGCTTTTTTAAAGGGTGTTTGGTTCATTTTAGACATTAGCCTACACTTACTGAATCACAACAACAGGTATGTCTAATATTTGAAAGGCGGAAAAATTAAATAAAATAAATAAAAAATAAAATGAAATTTAGAGCCGACAGGGAGATTATACGTTGTTTAAAAGTATTTTAAAGGCACCTCTAATGTATGTAAATCAATGCTCCCCTGCTCCTTTGTATAACTGAAAGGACAGGCTGTGTGGCTACAAAGTAAGAGCAGGCATCATTATGAACTGCTACACTGCCCCCTGTTGGTAATGCACAGATGTGTGCAATTAGATTGTGAATAAATGAAAGCCAGCAATTTTACATGACATGTCTTCACAACTGAATGTCGCAATGACCTTGATCTACTAAAGCCGCTGTGGAAAAATAGAATTAGGATTATGTCAAGTAAGAAGAAAAAGTGAGGTATTCAAGCCACATTGCTCCACCACTACAATGCATATAGACCATCATCCAGGACTTTTTAATGTCTGCATTCATTGCATCTCAGTTTTAGGTCAACTATTGAGTGAGAGGCTGCTAGAACCTCACTTAAAATCATCAAGATCAGATTTTAATTTAGCTGTTTTGGTATAATTGCAGGATCACTGAAAGTATACGTAATTTCACATGAATTTTGCAATACTGGCAAACTGCAAAACATTTGCTTACTGTCCAAGAAGAGTGGATAAATAAAAACCGATAGCCTTGAAACGCTCCTGGTCAGTCACAATGGGAGATTGAGGAGGGGATGTTAGGAGTGAAAGCCCACACATTGGAAAATGAACTGCCATCTTTCAGACCAAAATCCCACATGATGGGGAAGCAGTGAAGTGGCACTGCACTGTGACAGTGCCTTGTTAGTGACTTTAGCTTAAGAACTACTACTGCATTGGCTCCTTCCGAGAATGGTGAGTGCTCGAGAAAATGAATAGAAAGAGAAATAGGGTGGGGTAGCAGATAGGGTAGTTATAGTCAAGGAGGCGGAAAAAAAAAAGAAAGAGGGAAGAGTGTTAAAAGAGAGATACATGCATGGCCATGGATCACCGGTCCTCTCTAGTTCAAGGAAAGTTCATTGGAACTCTTGCTCGGATTCATGTCATCTGTTTAGCTGTTCATTGGTCCCTGGGGCACATCTCGCTGCCTTTACAGTCTGTTCAACTTGACAAAAGGGCACGAGGCTTATCAAATCTCCAGCAGCCAGGAACAGGTTCCCAGCCAAATTACACATTTCAAATGAAATTCACAATACCAATTATGCATCTCTTCCAGTATGGACAAAGTGGTTTCAGTTTCTCGCTGGCAAATATAGGCATATGATGGTTTGGAGCTTCTGAAGGAAAAACAACCAATAATTTGGCAGACAGTAATAGTAGTCTAATTACAAACAGTCCCTGTGACAGTGAGTAAGTCGGCATGCAGAAGGGTATGAAAAATTACTCCTTCTGTCTTTGTCCAGATGACTGAAAAGCAATGGGAATAAATAGGAGAGTCGTATGTAATTGCTGCAACAAATGCCAAAGTGGCAAATGGCTGTTGTCAAATGGAGACAGCTTTATGCATGTAAACAGGGGAATTAAGCAGAGGACAACTCACAAGCTCAACTCCAACTATGAGACGGTTTCAAGAAAAAGTTTGTGAACCTTTTGAATTTCTGCACTGATTACCCATAAAACAGATAGTGATCTTCATCTATATCTCAATTATATACACAATCTGAATAAGCAAATAACATGAAAACACTTCAGCTTTTCAGGTCTGTGTTAAACACAGTGACTATTTATTCACAATCCAGGCACAAAAAAGCATGTGACCCTATTATGTAATGGTGTTTTTTGTTGATGTTGCCTTTTTTTCTAAAAAATACATTCATCAGGAGCTCTAATTAGGAGTGTATGTGTTTCTAAACACTGTGATCTTCATATATTCACACTAAGAGAAAATATTTACAAATGAGTGAAATGAATTGTGTACCAGTGTCAAAGTCTCATTGCAACTTGAAAGCATGGTAGAGGTAACATCATGGTTTTGAGCTGATTTGTAGTGCTGTTTCTTGACAAATTGTAAAATTGGTATAAAATATAATCTGCTGGTTTTATGTACACTGGCATACATTTTTCTATTATTATTCTTGTTATTGTCTTGGAGACAGGGCTTGCCCGTCAGGCAACATAAACAAATAAATTGTGGCCAGCAATATTATATGTTTAGCCCAAACAATGTTTTACTAGACATAACCAAGTAGTGCTGTTGCTTAAAGCTAATCAAACAGCTATTAAAAATGAAAGTAATTAGTGAATAAAAGCAAAGCTTAAATATTCCATGGGACTGTAAGTTTCTTAGTGTGACTTCAACACAACTTACCTCTTAAGGTGGACTATCAAAGTGAAAGTACTACAACTGGAACATAATTTACTGCGAGTTCTGCAGTATTTAAATCCAGAGATGGGCAGTAACGCATAATCCCATTGCAGAAAATAGGTTTAAATGTTAAAGAATTTCTTCCAGTCAGACTATGTTTCATATAATTTAATTTTTGCTTGATGCATAAAGTTAAAAGATTAAACTAATAGAACAAGTTTTAAAAAGAGACTTTTTCATTTGATTCAATTTTATATGATGGATTATGCAGAAAAAATAGAATTGGGCTGAAAGATCTATTGGTTTAACATGTATTCAGGTTGTTTATCATGTTTTTAAAAAGTAACTAAGTAATAAAGTAACTAATTACTTTTGAAAATAAGTAATCAGTAAAGTAACAGGATTACTTTCTTGGAGAAGTAATCAGTAATTAGTAACTAATTGCTTTTTTCAAGTAACTTGACTAACACTGTTTAAATCTGCATCTACATCCAGTTATCTACATTATATAATTATTCATTATAATGCTTAGTTTCTCAGTTTTGAGTTTTATTGCTCAAGTGGATATTATATTTTTGCTGTGATTCTACTGTTCTTTACTTTGCTATATGAAGTATTTATTATTTCTAGCAGAACAACCTCTAGACTTAAAAATTGCCTCAGAGAACATTTCACCTCCAGCGCTAAAAAATGAAACCAAAATAGAAGTCAGATGTTTGCTGGCTTCAAAAAGGGAGTCTCTCCAGCCTGGTACAAAAGAAACCGATTTGTACAGCTATGTTTTTTTCTGGTCAGAGAGATGATTTTTTTTCTTCCCTTTGCTATTTTAAGTCTTTAAAAAGTTTTACATGAATGAAGTGGGTGCCAATTTTCACTCAAAAAATGGAAAGGACACTGCTATTAGGTCTTTATGGCAGGGAAAGTTTGTTTTTAAAACTGTTTGTGCAAACTTACACTAGCACACTTTTCAGTATTACAGTGACTCATGCATGCTTCTAGCTAATCAAGCTAGCTAGTCAGCAGTAGTCTGTTAAATAAGATGGTCAAAATGCACGACTCAAGCCTCAAAGGAGTACTCCACAAAACAGCCAACAGCATACTGTCCATGTCTGAGCCTTTCATTATCCACCACCATCCACTTTTAGAAACAATTTGAATGTAGCTTCTTAGCAGTAAACCAGCTATAAGGCCTCAGTCACACGACCATCGCCTGATGGTAGCCGAGCCCCACATATTTCTTCTCTGCAATAATACTGGTATTTTATTGTAATGTGGCAGAACTTTCCTTTTTTAGTGAGCAGAGTGGGTTTGAGTGTTTCAGGCTTTTAGTGACATTTCCACACAGAGATCAGCACACAATGAAAACATCTCCACATGTCTTTTCTCAGCACAGAGCAGCATTCATGTTTCTTTCTTTCTTTTGCTTTACTCGCCAAAATAACATGTATTACATTTCACTGGATTGTGTTAGTGTGTTACATTAACATCTAAATGTTACAATATATTAAATTTAGGGTTAGTTAAACTAATATGCACAATATGCCTAGTCTCAAACTTTCCACTTTAGACACTCGCAATTAAGTGCAACAATACAAACGGTTTACTGTCAGAATTAAATCCCACATCCAGCTGTGCTGCCTATCTTCAATATTTAATATGAAATAATGTCAAAATGCAATCGATCAATCAATCAAAAAATGAAAAACAAAAAAACAAGTTTGACATACTGTTGTACAAAACACCAAAACACCACACAACAAATCAACGAAACAATAAAAAACAATTGTAATAACAATAGCAATAATACATGTGCAGAAGAAAGAGTTAATATTACACTACAGTAGATTGCTTTTTTCAACCCACTTCTATAAATCTGCATACAGAGAAGGAAGCATCTTGTTCTGTTTAGTGAGATCAACATATTATTATCAGAATGTCAGTGTTTGAGGGTTAATAATAATAACTACCTATTTGATGCACCAAAGCCGGTTTGAAGACGGCGACTTTTATATGAGTGGATTCAGACCACTTGATCACTTGATTGCACAAAGGCTGCAGCAATTTTTGGCCACGCTGCTGTCCCTGCGGTGACTGTAGCCTTAAGCGAAGACTGGTACAGACTCAAACGGTGAGCTCAGGTGACATTAACATTAAAAACCTGTAGACAATAAACATAGCAAACCCCAGGAGTTGTACATTGTTAAACATTGTTTCACTACCTCACTTTTATTTCTGATGCTTAGGTGCTCTGAAGGGCAGGGTTAAGGGATGTGAGGCTTAACTCTGAGTATAAACTCTATATGGGATGCCCTCTACTGATGGCAGCTGACTGCACTTTTAATGTGAAAGTAAAATTATATAAGACAAGGAAAACGATAAGCTATTATCTGTTCAATGTGCAAGCTTACAAAAAATTGTAAGGATAGGAGATTTTACAGCATAACTTAGATTGTATGACGATGCTGGGGCCCTTATGATGTAGTGAGTTCTCCCATATAATTTAAAAGTATGACTTGCATATTTTGCTTTCCAAAAAGGAAAAATATCCAGATTCCCAGTGGCTGTTTTTAAACTTGCACCCTTCACTAACACAGCCACACACCCCAGCTGTAGCCCGTAAAAAAACAGGAACACTAACTATATTTTTTCTCTTTTTTTTGCATAACTAGCATCAACTGTTTTTTGTCTACTCAGAATAGTCTCTACTCATCTCTAATTATTCCACTTCTAAAAACCAAAAAAGTCAGTACCAGCAAATATAACAAGATACAAGCTGAAAAAAGATGAGTGATGTAAGCCAGTAGAGGAAGACAGGAAATAAGCCAGCACTCCAATCACACTGGAATAATCCTTTATGGGAATTTCTGGAGCGCAGAGTGCAGTGCAGATTTCCGCCTCCTTCATCACTCAAATAACTGGAAGGTTTTTCCTTCCTGAGGGATGCTTCAAACTTCCCACTGCATACACAGTTCAGTGCTTGTATGACATTACAAGGAAGAATGAAGCTGCTCTGAAGGCAAAAGGTGGCCTTATTTCTTACTGAGAAAATAATATTCGTGCAGCATATTGCCTCATGTTTCCATTACTCCCCCCACCTCCCTTCCAACCTGCTGTATTTCAATATCTCTGTATGATATCCTCATGCATCTGGGGTTGAGTGAAACTACAAAAACAAACAGAGCTGATCTGTTATTCCTGTACTGAAGAAGTGTGACTGTTAAAGGCAAATTACATTTCTATCTCGTCAATAGCAGCCGCGCTGCAAAGAATAGAGTCTCTCAAGACACACGGTGGCGCAGCGTTCAGCACTCTGACGCAGATACACACATACATAAAGAGCCATTAAATATACCTCATGGTTGAGACAAATGAAAAAGGAAAGCTCTTAAAATTAGAATCCGCTTTTGTTTTCCCGTTCTGCTTAAACCATGCTTCAATGTGATTAAAACAACACCGACTGCAAAAAAGCCCGGAATAATAAACCGAGAGGTTGTGTGCATGTATCATAATGCTTCATTTAGGCACTAATTCAAATTGAAAAACAATATAGGCTCATAACAGTGACATGATTTGCTCATGCTTATTTTCAGCTGTGGCTTTGCTTCGAGCTGAGAAGCTCTTAATTTGAGGGGCTGGTTTATATATTCGAAATAAAAACGCTATTTTGCTATTAACAAAGCCCAAATATGAAGCAGTACGAAAACCCTTCCTCTTTATGCATGATTAAAAAGGTATTAATATTTCTCCATTAGTTCTGTTATCACATTTGGGAAAACATAATCAAAGTTAAATTTACTTGTAGCCTACACTGAGGAACTCGAAAATTACATTTCAGATTGCAATTTACTTTCTTATTTTGTTTTTTAACCACTGGCATATAGTTTTATAACTTTCCAACCACGCTGCTCTAACATCCTTGTGGGATTGTCTTCAGATCCTTCATATTACTATTAACAGTTCCAAAATATTCTGAACAGCACTTTTAGGTTTGTTTGGTTTTTTTACCTGTTATTAGTTGGGCAAAGTTTCCAACTCACTCACATGATGACACCTGAGTGAACTCTATTCACTGATGAAGACCGAGAACAGTAATTCATTTCACATCAGCTGTGGGGCATGAGATACAGTACATCACATCAAACCACTTGTAAAAGCACTTCAAACACGCACAATGCAAGGCAAAATAGCACCAAATTGTGCAGCTTCCAATAAGATTACCTTTTATTGGAAACTGCGTTTTAATAATTCACGTCTTAAAACATCCATTCTTCAGGCAGAGAAAAAAAGAATAAGCATCTGCAGCAGTCGAATAGTCCAAGGGGGTACTTTCTATGCTTTTTCCTTAAACAGTTTTCCCTGATCTTGACATGAGGTCAAGGAAAGGTGCAGGTTGTATAGAGGAGAACAAGTGGTGAAAATAAATCACTTCATGAATAAAGCTGGCGTTTTAAAAAATGGAATTGAATGGCGACCTGTCTAGAGTCTGCTGGTTAAGACACCCCTGTGACCCTGACTTGGACAAACAGTTAAGAAAATGGATGAATAGATGGGAACGAAAAGGAATATAACCCATAAATTGAAATAAAATGCTTCTAACACTGAGATTAGTTGCTCATCTTGTTCAAAGATCAAAAGATTCAGAGAATCTGGAGAAATCTCTGTGCGCAATGGACTGGTTTAAATCTGTTCTCGAATTTAAATGTGAAATTCTTCCTTTAAAACAGGGATGGTGCTTCCCCTGATCTAAAGAAGAGAGGGTCCAGCTATAAATTTACTGTCTTCACACAAGAGAAGAACTTCATAGAAATCTAAAAACAAACAAACCAAAAAAAATGAAACAAATACAACAAAAAATGTGACAGAAAGTCAACTTTCAAATGATTTTGATTAAGCCTTCATAGATACAAAGCATCATCTTCTGTTAAATCTCTTTATGTGTACATTATAAAACACTGCTTCTATGTTCAGCAACGCAAGGGTTTAAACATGGCCGAGTTTTTGACAGCAAAATCAAGGCCATATTTTATTGGGTATTTATCATATAAATAGCATCTCTGTTACTGCGTGTAAAGACAACTTTTTGAAATGGATGTGGGAGGTGACAAAAAATGACACTGCCACATGAAATCAAGTTGTGTACGCTGTGTGCACATACAGTGTAAATTATAACTGCTATCAGGGGAAGATGAGAGGAAATTATATGATTTGCTTTAAAATAAGGTCTCCAATACAAGCTGAATATATATTTAAAGAAAAAAAGGATTCAGTTCGATCAGGAGATTTATTTATATGATAATCTGTTGTTGACTGGTTTGCAGCACTCATTCTGGTTAATATATCAGACCTCTGAATCAGGACAGAACCTTGGAGTCTCTGATCTTAATAGCTCGTTGTTCACCGGAGCCAATAACTCTGCCCGATAAGATTAATTTTAGATTTTAGTCCCTGACTCATATTGTCTAATTATTCTGAAATATCAACTATTTTACTCTCTCTTATATTAAAACAGAGTATCTTTATTTACGTTGCGTAGGTGTTCCTAGAACACTAAATGTGCCTTCCATATATTTAATATGTGTATTTATTCCGTAATCAATGGAAACTGTTTAAACAGGCATGGATGATCTACATGTATCCACTTATGTGACTCTTAAAACCCCCTGACTGTACCAGTAATGATTTAATTAGTGACTTTACTGATATCGTAGATGTTTTCTTATAAATGAAGATTGATTTTGAATTTTTGCAGCTTGAAAAGCCAAGGTACTACTACGATTGAAGCAGTAAAAATCAGATAAGGGTAGCATGACAGATGCTCGGCACACAAACATTATGTAGGAGCTGGTCATTGATTGTAAGGACTGATTTGTAAAAAAGTGGATATGAATAACATGAAGTTATAATATAGTATTATACTACAGTATATTTCTAACTAACCACACAGCTCATTCTCTTTCTCTAGATGATACTTCCTTTAAAGATTTGACACATCCTGGGGTGTACTTGAGAGAAAGGCAGATGTGAAATACAAAAGTGGGGTCAGAGGTCAAATGTGACATGGTGTCTGGATGTAAAACATAATCTGATGTTTAGAATCCACACATATCATTGCCCATATGTCTATACGTTGACAATACCGACAATGGCAGTAAGAAAGATAGTCTTAAATTACTAATAGCATCGTTATCACTTTGACCTTGATCTGTTAACCTTGAATGGGAGGTCACATGTGACATAATATTTTAAAATGTTACGTGACAAAATCATGTAAAAATAATGGTTTCTAAGTTGTAAGGCTTTTTCTCAAGTTGTCCTTGAAGGCCTCAGCCTAATTTTTATGGATTGTTAACATGACCCCACTCTAGACCCCTACAAAGTTTTTTTTGGAATTCATTCAAAACGTTTGGAGTTATCGTGTTTCAGACGGAGAAACATAACCTCCTTGGAGGAGGTAACAAAACAGCTTATACGTGTATGTACACGAGCATCATACTGTAGATTCATCGAGCAGTAACGGGAATGCACATGACAGAAAAACATTTTAGGCAGTATAAAACTGTGGCAATCAGCAGGCCAACATCCCAGCTTACTTACTATTCTGTTATGGTTGCCACATGCCTCCCTTTATTGCCCAATTCATGGAAGCCCATAAAAGCCATTACCGAGCAGTTTAAAGTGACATGTGATGTGAAGAAGAAGCAGCGATGCCATTATCCACCATCTAGGGCTAAGCTTGGGTGCCAAGTCCAGCTGGTACCCGCAGCCCCCCAGCAGTGCCCCCATGGCGACTGAGCATCCACAGAGTAACACATGGGTCTCACAACGGTCCTGGAATACCACTGAACATCATCAGGATTTAATGAGGTAACAGTGCATTGTATCAAAAGCTAGTAGGGGGTCTACCGCTGCCTTCCACTCTCCTCTCATTAAAACACTTTTAATGGGCTCTGAGGAGCACCAACCTTCTGCAACCGGCTTAACGCTTGTTCAGGTTGTCAAGGAAAATTATTTTTGTTTAAGGACGAGCTTGCCATTCAGCGCTGAAATATTGATTTAAGCAAACTTCAAGGGAATTGCTGGCTGGCACTAGTATAATGGCACAGTGTCTATGGAGCTGATGGCTTTCAGACACTCAAAGACATCACAACGAACACAGACTCGACTTTAAATTCAGTGACTTTGAAGTTGGGCGAGAAGTAACACTAGAAATGGTTGGAAAGAATGTACTGATAATTACCGATTGACACCCCGTCATCAGTACTCAGCGAAGTTACACCAGTGGCACACAGAAAGGCTTTAAACAAAAAAAGCACACACAAAAAACTACGAGCGATTGTCGCAAAACTGAATTCTGTCAGAGACGGCGTGACTTTTATAGGCAGGGCTTTTTCTGGAAAACCTCATTTTCTTACACTAGCAGCATGTTTAGTAAACAGATCAATACAATTCAAATCTATAATATGCAACCATATGCCCCAGAGGCGGCTTTTCATGTTTGCGTTCATTATGTGCTCTCCACTTTTCAAGTTCACGCCTCAAAAGCGAGCCTCGAGCCAGCCCAGACGAATATTCCCCATTCAATGTGACACTTTGTGGAAATCAAGCAGGCGCAGGCATCAGAACTCCGGCTGTAGTGATTTCTAAAGAACGACTAATTACATCATTAGGCACGTTAAAGTGGCTCTGCATTTTTGAAAAGGGCAACCTATATAACAAAAAATGTAATGTGCTAGCTTGGGTGTCATACTAATGTGACAATGGAAGAGATAGGTCTTTAAATTAGAGACTGGGCCAACTAATATGTTAATTACTGTGACAGTAATTGTGTATTTACTCAGTTAATGGGTGAGGATGCTTAAGCAGAGATAATAGGCCAATATGTTTTTGAGGTGGTGTGATTAACACAAAATTAGCTTTTTATCTCATCCATTTATGTATAGTCGGTATGGTCATTATTAAGCTTTACAGCGTACTGATTCAATACATGAAGTTCAATATTAGAGCAAGAAATTAAAGTGTAGGAATGAAAAGCTCACTAATCCCTTTAACTCTGGTGTATCACGGCACCAACGCCAAAGGACACCTCGTGCATCTCGGAGAGGAGAGCGGCTTTAAAATAACAGCATCTGACGCCCCGATAATGAGAACAGGCTGAAGATACAGATGGGCACAAATAGTACATATTAATTCAGGTAACACTCCTGCTATTACTCTCTTTTAAAGGTAGCAAGTGCAATGTGGAATCACATTACTTCACATTACAGCATTTGATAGAACAAAGAAATGTAAAGATGAAGAAGAAGCGCAGAATTCCAACTATCCTGCTAAAGTATTTCAAAAATGAGCTGAACGGGAGCTAATCACATGTTTGTGATCTCGAGGATACACACTGTTTTTTTTGCTCTTAAACTTAGAGAAATAAAATGAAAAAGGGGCAACTTCAAGATTCATATTTTTGACAAATTTCAATGCAACTTATTATGTTTGAAATAATTCTTATTACATGCATGTTCTTCTACTGCATGTTTTCATAGAATTCTGTGCAGTGATTATCATTATCATTTGGCAGTTTGCTAATCTGGAATATGTTAACACAACTCCATAAGCTTCCCAGGAGTGGACGCCACAGAAAATTCACCCCAGTGTCAGATTATGCAACAATTCTCAGAGAAACTGCAAAAAAAACAAAAAACTAGGAGCTGTATCTCAGACTCTATTAGAGTCAGTTAGAATATCAAATGTTAAAGTTACTGACAGTATAATTAGAAAAAAAAAAACTGAACAAGCGTGGCTTGTTTGGGAGGGTTGTCAGGAGAAAGCCTCTTCTCTCTAAAAAGAACATGGCAGCACAGTTTAGGTTTGCAAAGTTACATCTGAACAAACCACAAAACTTCTGGAGCAGTGTCTTTTGGAGAGATGAGACCAAAGTGAAGATGTTTGGTCATAATCCACTGTGTCACATTCATTTAAAACCAAGAACAGCCCATCAGCGCAAACACCTGACAACAGCTGCCCAGCACAGTGGTGGAGAGGTGTTGATTTGTTTTGCAGCCACAGGACCTGGGCGCCTTGCAGTCATTGAGTTGACCATGAACTCCTATGTAAGTGTTCGAGAGTCAAATCTGAGGCCGTCCGTCCAACAGCTAAAGCTTGACCCAAATTGGGTCATGCAACAGGACAATGATCCCAAGCACAGCAGCAAATCTACAACAGAATGACTGAAAAACAAAATAATCAAGAAAAGAATGAAGGTGTTGCAAAGACCCGGTCAAAGTTCAGACCTCAACCTGATTGAAATGCTGTGGCAGGACCTTCAGAGAGCTGCAGGTAGACAAATATCTGCTAACCTCAATGAACTGAAGCAGTGTTGTAGAATGGTGAGCTAAAATTTCTCCACAGCGATGTGAAAAAACGATTACTTGAAATTGGTGCTGCTAAAGGTGGCTCTACAAGTCGTTGAATCATGGGGTGTACTTAGTTTTACCACAGCTCTGCATATAGAGTACTGTGTGGGAAAAAAAAAATCATTTTCAGGTTACTGTACTTCACTGTAGATGAAGGGAAATGGGTTAATTATTGTTGTGTTAGTGATCTTCTAAACCCCTGGATACTTCTCAAAGCTAATGCTGAAAATGTAAAGACTTGTGCTGCCATTTCAGTTTTTGTCTCTGATGACCGCCATACGGTGATTACGGTGACAGCAAAGGACGCTTGAACCACTGCAGTTAAAATGTAAATGGGTGGATTGTTTTCTCACCAAGTGCCAGAGTTTTGGGCACATGCTGGCATTCAAAAAGCCTTGTCAAAAAAGTCAGAAACAAAGTTTCTTTAAACAAACGCACATTTATCATGTGTTGTGCTCAGTGAAATTGAGAGACAAACCTGAAATCCCTGAATGATTTTCGCACAGAAGCACTTTCTTTGATGCGAGGGGGAAGCTATAACTCTTCAAAACAGCAGTTATCCCTGGCAATCTATAAACATACATCATCGGGTAACAACACATTCATCACAGACGGGTAAGAAAAAGAGCTGAGGAAGGGAAGGTTTGCGTAATACCTCTGATTAAATCTCTGGAAAGCGGCACAAAAGTTACATTCTCAAGCAAAATCATTTGTTCTTGGCAAATTAGTGTGGGCAGGTGCTATTATTCTCGCATGAACTCTTTGGCTTTGGGAAAGAAATTCATCTTTTCAGAAATAGGCGAGAGCAAATCACTGTGAAGTTATTCAATCACTACCTAGTGATTCAAGTAAAATTACCTTTTCGCTTTGCATGCACCTACGAAGGCTTCAGTGTGGATGGCATTTAGAACAATGATAGTGACTGTCAAAAAAGAAGCCGTCCTGGTTCACAGCACCCGGGGACTGAGGCAAAAAATAATAATAAAAGAAGTGGTGGTTGGTGGACTCACTGTAACTGCGCAATTTTACTTTGAAGCTTCATTTACCCCTCAGATGAATCACCTATTGCTCCCAATGCAAGGGTAAAACACCATTGCCTAAGCCTCTTCCTTTAAACTTGTCAAATTTCCACCGACAACACCTCAGTGTGTTTAACTGACCTCTTCTTGCAAAACCACATCTGAACGCCGCTGCAATATGAATAAATAAGCAAACATACGCTCATCTTGTGCCACCTCACACGGCGTACAGTTCTGAACTCAATTTCACACTCCACTGCCTTCTCAGACAATTTAGACAGGCTGATGCCAACAGCAGAAAGTGAAGAGACAATGCATTTATTTATCGACTTTTTGGCAGAAGGGGGGATTTGTCAGGCTGCGTGCGAGTGTCAGAGGAGCCGGCGGGTGTGTGCATGCGTGCACGCGTGCGCACGTGACCGCGTACCTATATATATGACACACTGGAGGGAAGCAAGAAATGTGATTCAGCCCCAGAAAGATGCAGAAAGAGCATGAGAGAGAGAGAGAGGAAGGGCGAGACAACAGGCGCATCCAGGGGAATTGTTTTCTTAGTCACTCATCCGGTGTTTGTCCCAGCACTCCTGCAATGTGTGTGAGAATGACATAAAATGTTTCATGTCCGCAGAGACACCGGCTCCATGCTGAGAAAGCTGACAAATTAAAATGACTGAAGTGGAGTTTATACACAAGTAGGACAGCTGCCACAATTACTTGTGTGTGTGTGTGTTTTTGTGTATCTGATGCAGTGCTATCAATGATAGGAAGAATATGAGTCTAGCTTTGTACACTTCACACAACGATCCTTTAGATTTGTTGCTGAAGAAGCAAAAGGGCGAAATAAGTCATCTTTTTAAGCAAGAGCCACTAGTAATCATATAAAAATAACTTTAGATAATAATCCCGGTGGCAGCATTAGGTGATGTAACAAAGTTCATATCAGGATGAACTTGAGGTGTTTGAAGGTGTTTGAAGGATTAGGGGGTTTTGAAGTTTGCCCTTACTAGTGGCCTGGGATAATGAAGTCTTAGTTATACCGACAAATGAGGACAGAAATAAGGACAGAATTGCTTGCCCCCCAGTAACTTTTGGTTTTTAAGTATTTCATCAGTTTTTGTTAAAGACAGCAATTTTAACACAGCTTTTCCAAACAATATTTTTGTTTTGTAAGCAGTTGCTTATTGTAGTTTTCAACAAGTCTTACACGTCAAGTCTCCTTAGCAATTTCAGCCCATTCTTCTTCTGTGAATCTCGCAAGCTCCTCCAGATTTGATGGTTTTCTGGCATGGACTTTGGTCTTTAATTCACCAATTAATCAAATTTGTGCAGGGGTTCCGTGTTTACTTTGATCTTTTGGAGGTACTACTTGGATGTTTTGGGTTGTTGTCGTGTTGGAAGACAAAGCGACAAACCAGACCCAATTTTGCTGATGACCGCTTGAGGTCCTCTTTCAAAATCTTCACATATTCTTCTTTCTTCATTATTCCTTTCACCATGATGAGATTTCCAGCTCCAGATGCACTGAAGCATCCCCACAGCATGATACTCCCACCACCATGTTTCACTGTGGGCACAGTGTTCTTTGGGTTGTACGCGTCTCCTTTCCTTCTCCAAAGATGAGCAACATCTCTGTGACCAAAGAGCACTAGTTTCATCTCATTTGACAAAAGAATGTGCTTGCAGTATGCATAATCTTTCCTTAGGTTGTCCTCGGGATACTTCAGTCTGGCTTGAAGGTGTCTCTTCTGAAGATGTGGAGTTTTTCTTGGTCTGTAACCTCACAGTCCATCCCTGTGGAGGGTTCTAGTGATTGTCCTCTTTGAAACTACATTTCCCAACTTGGCTAAGTCATTCACGGGTGTCTTTGCAGTTGTCCTGGGGTCTTTAAACACATCTCTCACGATTTTTCTTCCTACAGTCTTTGAAATCTTTCGCTTCCTACCTCTGCCAGCCTTGTTCTGTATTGTGTAGCTCTCTTTGAATTTCTTCATGATACTTCTCACTCCAGTTCTTGACACTTCGAAACACTGTGATAACTTTGAATGTTATCACAAGGCTGATAACCTTGGTGGCGCTGTCACTTGGTGTTCGCTCTCTCTGCGGTAGAGTATCACTTCCTGTTCCTGCTCAAACACAGTGGTGTTTCTTGAGTAGCTTATCTGCTTAGCAATTTAAGTAAAAACTTTTAGATACATTCTATTTTCATAGTATAATCTTCACGTGCTTCATCCGAAGCACACTTTCTGTGTACTCACTACCTAATTTATAGCCAAAGTATTCACTCACTGTGTCTTTACTGTTTCGCTAGCTTAGCTTAGCTCAGCTCGTAGCCAACTCGCTAGCAGCATGGCCTCTTCACCTGTCCCTCCTGCACTTTCCTGCTCTTTGTGTCAGATGTTTAGTTACTCCTCGGCCTCCTTTAGCAGTAATGATACTTGTAACAAATGTAGCATATTTGCAGCTCTGG
>VUQG01020361.1:0-10416 GCA_015106755.1 Etia nguti
TGTTTAAACTTCAAATATCTGCTCGATTTATCAAGACATCACATATTTGCAAAAGTGCTCCGACGTTTTTGGAGACATCTGTTACCCACCAGCTCGATAGGTGACCGGGAGGTCAAGGCTCACTAGAGCCGGCAAGAACAGCGAACTCCCGGCACATCGTTTTCAAACCCCCCGCGGTCTTTCGCTACTCAGGTTAAACATGATATATAAGATTTATAAGTCAGCTGAATAAACGTCAAACATAAAACTGATTAAACAGAAGTGTGAGATGGTAGAGAATTTACTCCAGTGTCCTGTTATATTTTAGGGAGCAAAGAGCAGACGGCTGAGACAATCTGCAAATTTAATTAAAAGTTTAATAAACTATCATCTTGTCTTTATTTTTAGTTAGCACATACCTTAAACACTTCACGCTGTAAGCTAATGATAGTTATATAAGAGCAGATGCATGCTGGTGCAATAAGCTGTATGTTTTACGTCCAATGGATGCTTGATCTGATTAGTCGACTAATCGCAAAAATAATCGGTGACTAGTCGACTATCAAAATAATTGTCTGTGGCAGCCCTATTTCACACAGCAAAGACTCCAAGCAAATTCCAAGTGAACCAAAATGCATCACCACAAACCACATGAGAACACTTAGTCTGCTTACTGCTCAGACGTGTCTGGGGTGTGAGCAACACAAGCAAATACAAGAAGAAGGTGCTGTGTTCTGGCATAGTAGAGATAACATGGGAGAATTTATGTTCATTTTACAGCTAGCTGCTAGCCCGTACTTATGCACTCTGCACATCTAGGTTACCATGCTGCATCCCAGAATTCAAAGCACACCCGGCTAAGAGAAGATGTTCAGCTCAAACTTGCTGCATGCACCTGCTAGTTGTCTCGGATCATGTTCACACCATAAATGAACCGCTCGCTCGGAACTGGACCGAGACCCCCGACCATGTTCACACCTGCACAAGCAAACCACACCAAGTTTGAAAACTATTTTGATTTAAAACTGGCTAAACACTGCAAGTGTGAAAGCACACTAGGAGAGTTCAGGCTATTTTGAAGAATAAAGGTTTTCACACCAAATATTAACTTTGAAGCTTTTTAGAATTGTACAAATTCTGTTTTGCCTTCTCTACTGTATTTAAATTTATGTTTGCACATTTCAGTAAATCCCTGCGCCTATTTCCCATTTCCCTAGCAAAATATAAAGAAAGATGCCTCAAGATTTTTTAACTTGTTTCTTTCTTTCTTTTTTATTTTATTTTATTTTTTTAATAAATAAAGGAGCAGCTTTGATGCTTCCTCTTTTGGGGCAGCATGAGAACATGAAAAAAGACTCAAACTGGGCGTGACAAACCAAAAGCATGTAAAGCCAAGAACTTGACTTTTTTCCCCTTGAATTTTTTTCCCCCCTGGAGCTTTGTAATCCCCTTATGTTGTCTGGCCACAGGGTCTGAGCTCAGGTAAGCCTGTCCATAAAAAAGGGACCGTACCAAATAAATGGCAAACTAAGTTACATGCACTCTGGAATTTAAATTCACACAAGCCAAGTAATGGTAACTAATGGCGCAACTCCTCTCTCGACTCTATCCTCTGTGGAATTTTGAGGTTTTAATATATTTATAAAAAGCTTATTTTAAGCCCAGCTAGTATTATCATGTTGAGATGAATTGCCTAAGATCTCCGCAAGCAAACATTAATGATCTGCCTGCTCAGCATCCAAACAAGCCCAACTGCACACATGCAATCACCTAAAAGAATCACTCATGTTGAAAAAAAGCAGAAAGAAAAAAAAGAAAAGAAATACAAACAGGGTAAGACTTTGCTTAAGGATATTTGGATTTGCCTCTCATTCCCAGACGACGTGCCTTCATGTTAGGAAAGACATTCTTCATGATCTTTCCAAAGTCTGCTGCACTCAGTGGATTGTAGCCGAGATTGTCACAATAGCTCCTTGTAGGAGAAGAGAACCCACGTGAGATTATGACGAAACATAAACTGTCTAAGAGCAGATCGCATGTCTTCTGCAAGGTTACCCACTTACTTGTATTCATCATACACCTCTTGCTTTGGGAGGGAAGTCTCTGGGTGCTCTTCTAGGTGATTGCGTATCCAGTTGAATGCATACATCTGTTGAGTACGGCTTGACGACATGGAACTCTGATCACTGAAAGCGGTGCATAAGAAAAAGGCATTTGGTGAGGCAGTACCCTCGACTGCGGTGCATCATTTCTTGTTAATACAGAAACTTTAATACCATAATCCAGGAGTGGAGGACCCCCTCTCATTCTCAGTCCAAATGGGCAGAATTTGGGGGTTGGGGTGATGAATAGATATGGGGAAACAAATGAAACACAGACAGCTAGGTATAGCAAAAGTCTACAGATTTCAGTGGTTCAATCATACAGCTGAAATGTTGTTTTAAGAAGAAAAAGAAAAAAAAAACCCTCAACAGTGACTTAAATTCAAATTCGATGCCCCTCTAGCGTCTATCAGCCTAACCTGCGTCTGTGTAGCAGCCAGTGGATTTTTGACAAGCAATGAGACAGTGCCGATAATGTAATGAGAGCCACAACAAAGCATGTATTTGTGTGTGTCTGTGTGTGTGCGTGTGTGAGAGAAGAAAAAAAAAAAAAAGCCAGAGAGCAAAGTGGAAAACTTAGTTTAAGTGCTCGCCTGTGACATACCTTTTATCATTGCCACTGCTGGGACCAGAAGGCAACTTAAGGTAGAGGTAGAGCTTTTCGATGTCTGTAAACTTCTCAACATCTTGCTGTAAAATAAAAAACATCACAGAGAGGAGAAAAAAAATGAATATGTCTGAAGACTTTAACACACGTGCTGACAAAGGCTGTGGTCAGGCTGATGTTTTAAAATCCGGTTCATAATTCAGCACCAATTCTAAACAAACACTGACTCTGGTATTACAATTGCATGCAAGCATTTTATTATTGATCCCAACTTAAGTGCTTTTCATCTGGTTTCTAAGAATGGGTTCATCTCACCTCTTCCTTTTGTATTTGCCTCTTTGTTGCTATGGGAACCAATACTTAAATGAACGAGGTGAGAGCTGTCAGCCAATAAGCAGTGAAGAAAGACGCTATTTACTACACGTCACTGCTTCAAGACCTGAGTGAATTACCTGCACAGGTCCTGACCTGCTGGCCCCATGGCTGGAACCTAATCCTTCCCTTTTTAAACTTCCTGAACTTCTTTTTGTTTTTTAAGTCTGATCTGATGAATCAAAATCAAGTCACGCCTATGCATTTATTAAAACATTTGCATCAAAAACAACTGCAAATCCAGATTATACTGGCGGAAATTTCTCTCGGTGCTTTCCTCTCTAAAGTTATTATTCTGATTCACGCTGTACACAAGGTTTTTACTGCATAGAGAAACTTTTGGCAACCGGCAAAGAGATTTCAGCCAGAGCCAAAGAAAAAACTACAACAAAACAACACTGGAATAAAACCTTGCTTCTACTAAGTGTTATTAATCTGAGCTTCATTTACTCAAGCATAAAATTTGCTAATCAAAGAGGTAAAAAAACAAATAAAAGGCAAAACAGACTAAGCACCACTAATCTTTGAGGACTGATTGTGCACAGCCCTCCCAAAAAAGCTCGCTCTGAATGAAAAAACACTTCAATGTGTCACCTGATCAATAAATTCTTCTATATTGTTTAAGCCAGCAGTCCCCAACCCCCGAGTCGTTTGGTACCGGGGAGCGAGAGTTGAGGCTCGGGTGTGAAATTTATGTTTTTCAGGGTTTTTATTGTTATTTTTTTATCGTTTTTATCGTTAACTCGGTTTCCCTGGGTCTTTTCCAGTTTGTTATGAATAAATCTTCTTTTTTTTGGTACCGGTACTGGTTTTATTTTGTTGCATTTATCCACGACACCTTAAAGGCCGGTCCGTAAAAATATTGTCGGACATAAACTGGTACGTGGTGCAAAAAAGGTTGGGGACCGCTGGTTTAAGCCATCTAGTTTTACAATTTCTGCATGACAACAGTGGATCTTAGTGGCAAAAATTTGTCACCGAAAAAAACAAAATGAAACATATACATTTTAAAATGACATAATATTACATATGTATCTTATTACTATCTTATTAATCACAGAATATCCAATTTGGTACCTTTGACATAGAAATTCTGTCCACATTATGATATGCCGATAGTAAGCCTATCAAACAAAGTTATTAATATAAAATCCATCTCAGTGCCTGGTGAAAAGCAGCTCTTTTAGATGTTTATTTACCGTTTTATGTGGAAGCATCAGAGGAGTCAAAGAGTGGATTTTTTTAAATTTTTTTAAAAAATCGGGACAAAAATGGAATAAAGCCCAAAAAGCAGCAAAAACAAAAACATCTGCCTAACACCAGACAGACGTGTTGAAATTAAAATCCAGGCTCTGTCTGCTTTATTGATGACAAAAAATAGACAAAAGCTTTATCACGTCGCTTTGATGTCACTGACACGGCTTTGCAGCTGCATACGGCGGCGAGACAGAGGGAGACGCAGCATCTACAATTTGAGAATAATCTAAAATTGTGCATGAATAACCAGCTGAAACCGAAATACAAAAATCTTCATATATTTATATAAACATCGGAAACACTTTTGTCATTTATTTTGTATGGTGCAAAAAATGGATTCATGAATATTTACATTACATGTAAATATTCATGTAAATATTTACATTACATGTAAATATTCATGAATCCATTTACATGTAATGTGTTATATGTGTTACTAAAAAAAGAAAAAACACAATATAGCATTAAAATTTCTGCATGTAAGTACTAGTTAATCAAATTTAGGCTTTGTGGGTTTGGCTTAGTCTACTCTGCTTCATCAAGCATGAAACAAATTTAATAATTTATATGATTTAATGAAACGTTAATTCCACAACTGTTCTCCAAACGCAACAACAAACATTAACACGTGACTCTGATAATGAGGGGATTGCAGATTAAACAGTATTTACTGATACTCACCAATATGCTGTCCACTTTTGATTGTACAGATTTGCTACAATGAGAAAGAGAGAAAAATTCAAGAATGTAAATATATAAGAATTAAAACGTCATGGATGCATGCGAGATTTATTCAACATTTCAGCAAATAACTTAAAAAAAAAAATCTCCCATCCGTGTTACATTATTTTTGTACGCCATTATATACGACATATTTTAGCACTCGCTGATATACATTAAGGGCATTTTTGATAAGGTGAGAACGTGTTTTAGAAGATTTATGAACATCTGAAATTTGTATAAATTGTCTCTTCACCATGTTGGCAGAAAAATGACATGTTTGAGTCCTCTGGCAGATCCTCTCTGGGTCGCTCTCTCAAGATGAACTAAGGGACTCAGGTCCAGGTTTTGGTGGGGTTGTCTGTGAACACCTGTACTAAAGCCTCTGTGTCTTCTGTATGCTTCGGGTCACTATCGTGCTGAAATATTATCTGTCTAAGCTTTTTGCATCATGTCTCCATGCTGCGGCTGATGTTAGCCAGAATGTGAGCAGCAACCAGCGCCTGTATCTCTTGGTCACTCTCCTGACCAAAGCTCTTCTTGGACCATCACAGAATTTATCTGAATGACCAAATCTAGGAAAAATTCTTGGTGATTTCCAACTTGGCTGGAACCAACTAGACTCCTGGGAAAGCTTTTTATGACTCTTGGCCAAATTTAAACATCTATGGAGATCACAATGTGGGTTTTTTTGAATCACACCCAACCAATGTGAATCTGCCACAGGTGTCCTCATTTACTCGCTACTCTCAGCGAAACGCTCGGTGACATTTTATCATCGTTTTAGGGTCATCACGAGCAGATGCCGGGTAACACAACTGTGTTTTTTCTGCAATTTTAAAAAACTGCAGCATATTGCATTTTGAGACTGATGTTACTACACAGTTATGCTTCCATGCCAAATGTTTCGGACTCGTAATAACAGGAGAAATTCCGATGTGATTAACATTGCTGAAGCCTCCGTAGTGTGTGCAACAACATGTAAAATTAGGCCTTCACTAATCACATTTTATACAGCACGTGCTCGTCCATACCACGATGCAGAACGGCCAACGCAAATAACGCGGTGGCCAGTTTCAGTTAAAAGAGACACATCACTAGAAATATCACAAGGCTAATCAAAGCAGGTGTATCAAAGGAAGATGAGCTGAATAATTATGTAAATGAAAGGTTACACCTTTTCATATGAAACCCCAGAAAACTAAACACACCGGAAAGCACATTTGCAGCTTGTCACTCCTGGTTAATGTGTGTGTAATGACTACTTAAACTTAATCCTTTTTGAAATTAAAGCCTCAGTCTAGTATGGCACATCATCTGAGCAGACACAATAATAGCAGCAAACCTGCATTTGGTTGATTTTAATCACAGTGCTTTTGAATTTGCGTCGTGCCTCTTTTTGCTTGTGGTCTTCATGAGTGATCTTTACTTTATCACTCACTCGCTTCTGCCTCTTATCCACGGACAGATGCTGTTTACATCTCTGGCTTCCTTTTTAAAAAATAAATAAATAAATAAAATTGTTTTCTGCTGGAAATGAGCCCGTGCGGCCAAATGTGGCACAAAACATTGTGCATGATCCCCTTTTTTCGTGTATTTAAACCCACAAAAAAACATAAACTTAATTTGTTTTAGAGTAATAGTGAGGTGAGGGAGGGAGGGACAGAAACTGGTGAGTAATTTCCAAAGCCACAGTGCACAAAATAACGTACTGGTTTTTCAGACGGAGCATTTCTATTTATAAACACGCGTTATTCCCCCACATGATGCAGCCCTCTCATTAGGTGCATTAAATCAGAGCGAGGCTGGACGTGTGGAGCCGCCTGCTTTGACACCTGTCATCCCGAGCATCAGCACCGCCGGTGGAGTCGGTGTCATCTATTATAACATGGCCTCCTATGGCTCCATGCTAATGATCATAGCTACCCCTGCTGTAGGTAACCCGACGTTACCGTGTCGTTAGCGCACAAACAGGAACCAGACGGAGCGGCTCGGCTCGCTGCCGTCGTGTTTCTCTGAAATATTTACGCCTAGCACGGCGGCAGCCGTGTTGTTTTTCAGGCAGCTTTTGTGCAGCACACTGCCTCCCTGCCACTCCACAGTCAGATACGCTAATTATAAGGCTACGGCTAGCGAAAAGGACAGTGTGGCTGCTTGTGGATCGCTTCCATCCTTACCAAATTGAATTCTTTATTTTGAACTGTAACGCGTTAGCCTCGGGCCCTTGGAGTCCTGGCACCAGCGCTGGAAGAGAGCCTAATCCCGAGGCAGGCTTCTGACCAGGTTGTTGTTGATCATCAGCCATCACGATGGAGGGGTGGTGGGGGAGCTTTAACAAGTAGGCCTCATCCCCGGCTGTGCACTGCACCGGACCCACCGCTGCTGGAGCGGCTCAGTCAGCTAGGACAGCCCGCTGAATCCACCACAGAGCATGGCTACAAACACTGTGATCTGACCCTCGCGAAGCACAAAACAAAACCCCCCAAAAAACACCCGGGAATACAAAAGGCATATCGCAGGGGTATCTCCGCTGCCGCAAATTGCACGCCTGCAGCAGCCAGCAGCAGCTACAGACGGAGCTGCCTGCGTCAAGACGCACGCGAGCTGCAGCGGTCAGACCGGAAGTAGAGAGGGGTTTTTTAGAGCGAAAATAAAATCCCGATGTTTGGCGTGTCGAAAGGGTCAACATAGATTTTTAAAGTTCACTCATATGCGTGGATCTGCATCAAATAGAATAGTTTCTGTCGTGAAGCGTATAGCACGTGTTCAATTTAAATATCGATAATATTTATACCAGCGCTGGTTTTTATCCTCCAGGTTCATACATAGCCCACTGAATTGTGTTAAATTAATGATTTTCTTTAAATGAACCTTTTTGTGTTGACTGTCATGTCAACTTTATTTACAGCCTGTAGCACATTTAAACGACAGAAGCTAATCCAAAGTGCTTTAGAGACGAGCATATTTATTCCAGGTGTCTA
Source organism: Etia nguti (assembly GCA_015106755.1). Lineage (NCBI taxonomy): Eukaryota > Metazoa > Chordata > Actinopteri > Cichliformes > Cichlidae > Etia > Etia nguti. Next base: position 8,019 of record VUQG01020361.1, read on the forward strand.
AAAAGTCCAGTTTCAAAATGAATGAAAAGCTCAAAGGTGTTTTGTGTGTATATGTGTGTGTGTGTGTGTGAACTTATTATTGAGGAAAGCAAAAATCACAGTGATTTAGAGGTCATTAAAATGTGTTAATAATTTGCAAATCGGTGATGAATCCTCTCAAAAGTCATGACACACACCAGGTGTGAAGCATGAACTTGTTTGGCTTGCTAGAATAAGTTTAAGAACTACTAATACACATCACAGTGTGTGAAATTCACAGTTTCGGCATTTGAAGTAATGCAGAATACATAATCCTGCATTTAATTACATTTTAATTGTTAATTGATTTGAATAGTGAACCTAGGACGCCACTGACATTGCCCCGTAGAGCCATCCACTTTACCCTTATGCTAATTCTGCCCTTATATGAACAGTATTACAATGAAACCACATTAAAACTACACTTTGGGGTAGTTCATGCTACTCTTTTCTATTTCTCCCATTATTTATCTCCATTTTTTATAATCAAAATATTGATTGGAGATACCAGAATTTCAACTGGCAAGTGGCACTTAACTTATACATTTAATTTTGCTTTCCTTTTTTTATCTGCATCTTTGGTGTGACAGAGGAGGATGATAAAGATGGGGTGAGATGGAGGCAGGTGATCTGCTCTGGTGATCCCTAAAGGGAGCTGTTGAATGAAGAAGAAGAAGAAGAAGAAGAAGAAGAAGAAGAAGAAGAAGAAGAAGAAGAAGAAATATTTTAATGAATGATAGCTGGGCACAGCTGTTATCTAAATGTCTGTGATGTGTTTTTTTAATATTATACTTTATTATCTTCCACTGCAGATCAAAGAATTGAACAGGCAGCTGAAAAATGTCCCTTTTGTTAATAAGAAAGACAATAATTAATCAGGCAATGTTAAAAAAAATAAAAATAAAAAAAAAGAATTCTTGCCTTTAATTTTCTTCAGCTTTATGTATAAACTAAGCAATGAAGCAAATATAGGGTCTGCTCAATTCTCTCTGCCTGATAAACTTAGAAACTTAGTTTCAAGTAACAGTGCACACCGTGATTGATTTAAACGTGCCACACCATTATCCCAACATCCTCCTTTGAAATTTGAAAAATTCCAGGAGGCTTTTATTTGAAAAGTCCTTACCAGGACTTCAGGGTCTCATTGCGCCTCACTTGACGCGCTGTAGTCCCCATATCAACCTGCAGGGGGCTGCTGCAGGAAGCTGGTTGATCAGATAGTGACAATGACGGGTAAACAGCCAGGATGATATCACTTTGCCATGTAAACCAAGCATTTAAAGGCAAATATATTGATCTCAGTATCTACCGACACACTTGAATAAAACGGTGATCGAAAAAGACGATCGACGAGTAAACGCTGATACACCAAAGAGGTGTCACAGACAGGTCGCTCCAAGATTGTCTTTGCTTATTGGGCAGCTTGCTATTTTTTTCCTACTTCGGCTGAAATCTGAGACAGTCGGCAGGGAAAAAATAGCCCGAGAGCATGACACTAATCGAGACTATAGGCACCAGATCTAAATATAACGTTTACTTATGCCACATCTGCCATAAATGAGATATTTTGCAAGTGGGAGATTAATTCATTGGTAATAACCTGTTTTAACCAGCGCGTGATCAGCAGTGGTTTATAGATCTCCTATAAGGAAAAAAAATGCATGTGAAAATTCAAAAGAATGAAGTAATCGGAGCAAGAAAAACAAGACCTAAATAAATGCTTATTCATGACTTATTTTATGCTGCCATCTGTTGATAGAAACTGGTAATGTTACTCCGCTGCTCCACTAACACCGCAAGAAAGCAACAGACACACATAAAGGGGGGAAGCATGTATGAGCATGTATACAGTGAATGGGGTGACCTCATGGCTCTGAAGACAAGAATAACAGGAAGAAGAGGAAATAGTACCATTGGTGCTGCTCGCTTTCTGCTACTTCTGCAGGACTTCATGCTGCTCTGCTCCAGCTGTGTTTGTCCACATGTTTGTTTAATGTCGCACAGGACTGTGTGTGACAGCTTCTCTGTTTGCCTTGGCAGTGACTAAGCCTTTATTTTTTCTCAGTGTGCGTGACCTTATGAGTCAGAGGCCCAGGTTAGACATCAAGGTGTGGAGATATTAAAGTTACTGACAATCCAGTGCATGGCCTCTTTAGTTGAATGTTACAGAGTTCATCTCCAAAAGTTGATTCTGTTCATCTGGACGTAGCGTTTTGTGGGAGAAACGTTTCGTCACTCATCCAAGTGACTTCTTCAGTCACTTGGATGAGTGACGAAACGTTTCTCCCACAAAACGCTACGTCCAGATGAACAGAATCAACTTTTGGAGAAGGGTTACCATAGTGACCAGAGAGCATTAAGGGGCAGAGAGGAGGTTGTT